>JAQQPU010003363.1:33242-59486 GCA_029168905.1 Artemia sp. Kazakhstan ARC1039 | reverse complement strand
AGCATCGATAAATAAATGAAACCCAAAACGAACAGAAATTACAATAAATAACCGAGTCAAACTCAAAACGAGCAGAAATTAACATAAGTTGGGTGCAAAACCCCTATGCCTTCCCAAGGCCAGAACAAAATTTGCACTTTACTGAAAAAGTACAAATGAATGTGCATTATCAGTTTAGTATACATATACTAATATTTAGTAATCAAAATGTTTATATTATTTGATTTATTAAAGTTATAAAAGTAAAACATCTATATTTTATATAGAGAAAGAGTATAAATTTTTTGAACTTAGTAAATATCAAACTAGGTATTTCCTAGCAGATCACACTCTAGATAAAGAATGTAACTTAAACAGAGTACCAATATTATGCAACTCCCAATTTCCTATAAGAATCACACAAATGAACTCCCGCAGCTTAGCGAACTAAATGCAAAATAGTAATTAGCAAATGAAGTGTGCTCAACCAAAATTGCAAAACTAAACAAAACCTCAATCCAAAGAATTGGAAAAAAATACATTATCCTTAAGAAAAGCGATAAGAATCCCTTTTGAATGTAAGGCAGAAAGGGAGAATAAAATCATATACATGAAGCAAAGTTTAATCGTAGAACTGCCAAACGGATGTTCTCTCATAACAGATCAGCAACATCAAATTAAAGGTAAATTTTGTATATGGCAGACACATTACAAAGGAGATCACGCCTTCAAATATCACAATAATAGGCCTAAAGGGAAATCTTTCCCTAGCTGGGATAAGTAATGATTGGGAATATTTACTTTCTATCTATTTTCAGAACAGCTCTAACACAAGGATTGGTCTAGATGAGTTGAGAATACAACACGTTTCCTTACAAGAAGACAAAGGATAACAAATAACGTCATATCGGACATTTATTTTGAATTTTTTACTCTCTCTATGTCTACAATGACTCATTTTAATTGGACTGATATTCAAAAAACTAAAAAAATTATGGACGGATTACCGAGACTAAAAGTCTCAGGGATTTCATGTAACAGTAGCTCAAGGAGAGATTGAATTACAATGATTCCCACTAATGTTTTTTTTTCTTTTAAGACAAAAATTGTACTAAGAATTTAAATGGATGAGGTTGTGAGAAAGCCTTGTTTTTGTGTAATTTTGGTAAATAAAAGAAAACCTTAATTTTGTGAAGCTTCAGTAAACCAATTTCAAGATATCCCCATTCTAATAAATTAGAGATAGAGACACTATTTTTACATATCATACTTTCTCTTTAGATTGCCACCGTAAATCACCTAGCCATAAAATTTGAAGTAACTATCTTTGTTTCAAGTATTGAACGTCCGTTGACCTTCAATAAATCACAGGATATAATGCAGGTTAACACTACTAGTAGGAAAATGCGCAAGAAGTGGAAAAAAGAAACATAACGGTTTTTTTTTTAACAATCTAAGAATGAAAGAAAGACTAATTCAACTAAAGGCTGTGGTTGGCTCATATTTAAAAAGAGGATGAGACAAAAACGATTGTCTAACAAATGTCATTTAAGAGCTAAACAGCACTAAGCAAATAAAAATCTAGGGTCTGGAACGTCTAAAAGGTGGTCTTGTCTCGAGAACTAGTTAGAAAGGAATGTAGCTTTGGTAAGTAACCTATCTTCCCACGTGTCTGTCTCAACTTCTTTGAATTTAATATCAGATAAAATTGTAAAACATTTTAGTCACATGGTTAATACCGAAAGAATCCTAAATTTGTGTTGAATTAAGTTATCAAGCGAAACTCTTTGGGTTTTGGCCCTAACTTTAGTTAGTGCAGTATCTTCTCCTTGAAGGGCTTACATCTTTGGCGTGGTATAGTTACCATGACAAAATCCATGTGATAAAAAATAGTACTAAAGTACATTGAGACCATAGCAGAAGGCTATGGTTATCCCTTAATAGTCTAGCATCCCTTTTAGATATTCCTTTTGTGGGGTTAAGGGTTCTAGGATTTCTTCCTTATACTTCCTCTTATTTAAGGCTGGCTCAATCTAAAAACCAACATTATTGAAGGATAATATAATCTAAGATTAATTAATTTTAAAAACTCGAGTGAATTCCTTCCCAGAAGCATAAAATTGGTGGAATAAGTTCAGGATAACCGGGGGTTTAAGGTCGAAAAACTCACAACAATTAGAGAAGCCTTTAAGACCTTTTGCCTTTTCCAATGTTACTGTTTCGTGGAACTTAAGCACAGTATTTCCACACACAAAATTTGAAATTTCCTCGACTCCAATTCTTTTTACGCCTATATTCGTACTTTAAGGTATATACCATAGAGTCTGAATCCAGAGGAGAAGTTTACCGGCCTTCTAACTCGGTTTTGGCCGCATATACAGCCAAGCTAGCCGATAAGTATATACTAAAAGGCGAGAGAGAGAGACGTTTTTTTAGTCAAGCTAAGAACCTGAAGTTCGTTTCAGTCTAGGGAAATTCATTCAAGGATATCTAAGGTCCAAGGAGGATTTATCTAAGGTCCAAGGAAGACTGATTCTTGTTACAAGAAATAATTAGAAAATACCTTGTTTTGGGTTAAACAGAAAAATGTTTCTAATCAGTTGTGGTTATTCCAAGTTTAGACATTTTTAATTTACTTTCTCGCATACCATTTGAAATATCTTGACTAATCAAATAAAGTTCGTAACAGTGGTGCTCCCATTTCTAACCTAATTAGTAGAATTTACCTGATTTGATAATTTGGACTAAAGGATTCTAATACCACAGACTCCAGCCTTAAGTAGCAATTAAAGTGTAATTTATTCAGTTAGAAATAGTCAGTAGCCCTAGGCTTAAAATAAACCTTTTTTTTCTCGGTGACGACGCTTGGACAATAGAAACAACCTCCTTGGAACTACAGACACACACACCATATTAGAATAATCAAATCTGAAGAAAGTCGTTTGGGAAGGTTATACATAACAACACGGAATAGATCATTTTCTCCTCATTTTTAACGAATTTAATAATAAAATCAAGTTGTCACCAAATTTACTACCGATTCGGACTAATTCGATTTCCTCAAGAGCGCTAAGAATTGACTGATTCTTTCTTTAAGAACTCTGGTTAAGATCTTGGATGGGAGTAGTCTTTAAGCATCCCAGGGCTCTTGAGACAATTTGATTAAAAGCTGAAACTACTTTCTAGAGGTTTTGTTTAGTTGCTTCTCTGTATATAACACTACTATAGTCAAGTTTCTGGTGATTGTTGCACCAATTAGTTTTGATACACAGGAATATGGAGCTCCTCTTAAAGAAAGGCAAATTGCGTTGATGAGATTTGTCCGGCTCTTCAGGTTACCAACAAGATATTCAATATGGTCTGTCCATAGCATTTTTGAATCCAGAAATACTCCCGGATAACAAAACTTTTCTGGCTGTCGAATGCTTACGCCCGCCAATTACACTATTGGGGGATGAACGCTTGATTGATTTTTTCTCGAGAATGGGATACTTACCGACTTCTCTGTTGAGAATAACTTGTATTTTCCACTGTCCAACTTTGCAAGTATTCTAAGGATTTTTGGACTGTAGCCTTAAGGGATCCCCTGTCCCGTAAAGAGGCTTCAGCTGCAATCTCATCATCATATAAATATAACTTAAAATCCAATAGGGTCTCTAGATTTACCAGATTTATATCACGGCAATAAACTAAAAACAATAGAGGGCTGAGGATCAGCGTTGACAACGCTTTGAAATAAATTGTACCATTTTTCCGACCAAAGTTGTACCACAGCAGATAAATTTGTACCATATGAACAGTATTTTAAATATTCAAAGCCCGCATTGCTTTGCAACGCTCGCCGGTAGTTAAGTTTAATTGATTTAGCTGAAAACTGAGAAAAAGCTCTAGGGCAAGAGCAGGAAAAATAAACCCAAGGCAGTAGCAACCTCATAGCTTGAAATATGAAAAATGCTTCAATAGACTTTCTCAGCTTAACGAAATAGCAGACCAAAACCACTAAAAGCATTTTAGAAGAAGGTTTCAGTAAAATTTTTGAAAGCGTTTTCGAATCTGATTGTTGGGGTTAATCTTTTCTTTCCAAACTTTGGGCATTAAGGCGAATAATGGATAAAGTAAGAAGGCCAATAACGCAGTATCAATAGCTTATAATTCACCTATAGAAAGAGTAACGAGGGCCAGAAGCTACCAACAAAACATATCAGCTATCACGCCATGAAAGTGGCTAATATCACAGATTTGCATGGGTCCACGGACTAGACTACCCACCGGCAAGTTACGAGTTTACCACAAAATTCACTGGTTATCCTACATAAGCCTTTGGTCGATTTCACTAATTATAACTAAATTAATTTAACAGAAATATTTCGACTATATGGCAAAAGAATTCAGGTCAATCCATACAAAGGTAATAAAACTGTAATATTAAAAAAAAGGAACTGTTGTGCTAGTCGGTAAATTTTTTCTATTGTTTCTTCTTGTAGCCCGACTTTTTCATATCCCGTTCTACAATTTTTTCAATTGGAATCCAGAACCGCTTTCAAGGGTGGTCTCCGATTCTTTGAGATGATCCGGTTTGCATTAAGAAGGTCGTTCCTGGTGGTGAAACCGAAACGATTCTAATGCGGGTTTCGTTCAGATTGACTTCTGAGAAAGTTTGCTCAGCAGCAGCGGAAGCGTATGGGAGAACAAGTAGGCTTAAAATTAAACGCCCAAGCAGAGGAAAACGGTTTGACCCACTAACATTTTTTTGCCTGTAACCCTGAGTCCAAAACACAGCTGGATCTGAGTCAATTGAACTACTAAGCTCAGAGCAAGTGGGTAATCTCTTCCACTCTTGGATGATATCTTCCAGGTCATTATCACTAAGTAAATTCGGAAATTGAGCCAGAAGTGGTGCCAAGTTTGGCTGATTTTACTCTACTCCCATAGTATAGCTTAGATGAAGCCTATCGAAGTTTCTTACCGATGAATACCTGGAGTTGAAAAAACGCTTTCTCATCTCATCACAGAGCACTATCAGAAAGTTCCTACATTCTTTTTTAACCTTATCTGCAGCAGCTAGGGATACCTTTTCTTTGGCAAAGATCACTTCCACTCAATTCAATTCAATTCAATTTTACTCAAGAAAAAACATAACACAGACATAATAATAATAAAGATCCTAGAAGATAACTTGTTAAGGACCAAAAAAAGAAAAAATTAAAGTAACACTGAAAAACAAAATAGAAGAATAAAACATGGATAATTAAAGCAAATTGGTTAATAATGGAAATATTATATTATATTATCAAGTCTTGTTATATTTTTATACAACTTGCAGAAACTTGTGGCTAGTTCAACACTGGAGGGTGGGTATTTTTTTCCATTGAATAATAGATTTGTAAATGGGAGATTGCTGGGCAGCACTAGAAAAGCATTTAGGAATTTTAAAGGCTCTATTGGATGAACGGAGACAGTGGGCTTCCGAATTATTAATATTATAATAGGTTAGTAGTTGGGGTGGAAGATTATTGTGGAAAGCAGAGTAAGCAAGCTATAAGTTTATTTTTTGCATGGTTTGATCAAGTGGAGCTATGCCAAAATCTGAATACAAATCACGGGTTGGATATAGACGGGGAAGCCTAAAAACTGCTTTGATGGCACGGTTTTGGGCAAATTTGAGTTTTTTAGTGAAAGACCGTTTTGTATTCCCCCAGACTGATCCGCAATAAGAAAGGTAACGAAAAATAAATGAATAATAAAGGGTAACTAGGATGTCAGGAGGAAGAAAATAATTCACACGGTTAATCATAGCTACTTGTCTCAAAATTATTGCTGTAATGTAAGGAATATGATTAGAGAATGATAAGCATGAGTCAATAAATACACAAAGAAACTTGGCAACCTCCACGATGTCGGAGGAGTACCTGAGACCAAGAGCAGGTTGAATTACGTCTTTGTTGTAGAGGGTTCTGAATAATACTATTTGACTTTTTTTGCTATTAATGGTCATGTTATTCGTAAGGCACCACGCCTGGTCTCTGTTCAGAAGGACTTGGGCAGAGGTTATTGCCGATGGTAAATTGGAGCCAATGATGAAGAAGTTTCTGTCATCAGCAAATAACACAGGGTACACTGAAGGGCCCATGTCCATAACAAGATCATTGATATATATGAGAAATAAAATAGGGCCTAGAATGGAGCCATGCGGGACACCCCTCCGAACAGGTAAGGGCTGAGAGGATACTCCACCTAGGCTCACACTCTGTACCCTTCCAGATAGATAAGAATCAAACCAAGGGAGGGGAACACCACGACTACCGTAACTATTTAATTTACTTATTAAAATACTATGTTCGACCATGTCAATGGCCTTAGAAAAATCCAAAAATAACCCCAATACAGTTTTTTTAAGGTTGAGTTGTGGGCGTATGAACTGTGTGGCGTCAATTAGGGCATGAGAAGTTGAAAATTTCGGCCTAAAGCCATATTGGTGAGGAGAAATCGAAGAAACGAAGTGCTGACTGTCAAACAGAAAGGGAGACAGACGTCTGAAGATGATTCTCTCGAGAACTTTGGATATAACAGGAAGAATTGAGATTGGACGATAATTACCTATCTCAGTTGGATCGCCCTTTTTAAGAACTGGAATAACAATGGCTGACTTTAGTAAATCAGGGAAAACTCCGTGGGTTAAAGATAGGTTGGCAATATGCTTAATGGGCTCATAAACAAAAGGAGATATGGTCTTCAGGAGCATATTACTTAATCCAAGACAGTCAGGAGTATAAATATTAGGGAGAGAACCGATGATATGAAGTACCTCATTGCTATCAGTTGGGCAGAAAAACATGGACCTAGGATTGAAGCAGGGGAATACAGCCTGTATGGAGGAGCGAGAGTCAGTATGAGGAACATTGGAAAAACAATTATTAAATGCGTCAGGTGCATGTAAAGAGTCAATTAATCTACTATTTGTGTATTTAAGGAAAATAGGTATAGACTTTGATTTTCTATTTTTTGAGGGTATGTCATTAATGGTGGACCAAATCTTTTTCATGTTTCCTTCGCAATTGAGAATTTTTGTATGATAATAATTTTTCTTCGCTTCACGGATGAGTTTAGTGTATAAATTTTTATAATTTTTATAATTTGATAGGTCAATATCACTACTGGTCTTACAGGCTAACTTATATAATTTGTTTTTACGATATGAGGAGACAATGTGGCTATTTGACATCCAGGGGCATATAGGGATATTTTTCTGGTTAGGTTTACGAATAGGAAAAGTTGAATGGATAATCTCACTTAGCCTTTGCGCAAACCATTTGTGGCAGAATTTACCTCTTGACAATTTAAGACATCGGACCAGTCAGTGGTTCTTAGGCAATCAATAAAATAGGTTATATTTGCAGAGCTGTAGTTTCTAGTAGGTGCTGGAATATTAATTCTAGAGCGTAGAGGTAGTGGTTGCGAAGGTAGTGACAAGTTAATAGGAAAATGGCCTGACAGATCCGAAAATATAATATTTGAGGACAGGTCATTTCCCAGGGAAGTGGATACAAAAATGTTATCAATTAATGTTGAAGTTGATCTCACAGGATCGACTCTACTGGGGAAAAAAATTGTGGGTAGAAGACCACACGCGGTTATCGATTCGAAAAAACTGTCAGATTCAATATTTTTACCAACATTGAGTAGATTGCAATTAAAGTCCCCAGGAACTATTGCCTTTTTATGGGGTAGGTTAATAAAATTATAAAAATCATCAAACAGATTACAAAAACATGAGGTCAGAAATGGAGGAGGTTTATAAAATAAGGAGAGCATATAGGAATTTTGGCCGATAACTATGTTAACAATTATTGAATAAATACATCTGAGATTTATTTGTGTAGAGAAAATAGTTTCGCACTCTGATAGATTCAGATTTCACGTCCTTGACATCGACGCGGTAGTTGGTGCCATGTGGGTTTATGAGACAGGAATCACTTTCTGTGGTATAATTAGGCAGCAAAAATTGGGATGCTACTGTCTTCTACACTTCAGGAAAACGATTATAGACAAGATGAATCTGGGTGTCCTCTTCCTGAAATTGCTTGTTTAGGTCTTCGATGTACTTCAAAATATACATCAAGAAGTCAAAATAAGCCATGAAAACCGCTGACAGCAGATTTTGTAGTATGGCAGTGGCCTTACCCGGCTTGTTGGCCTCTTTAAGAACTTCTGCACGGAAGAATAAAGTTAAGCAATCCGAATGCTCCAAATATAGAGCTACAATGGTTTGTCTAGACAACCATCGAGTTGTTATATGCCTCAAAATTCGATGTTCTTTCAGCTCCATTTACTTTTGCAATTCTAAAATCTCACTGGCCCGCTTTATGCTCTGAAATATATAGCTGTATACATCCTAAAAAAAATCTTCAATTTCTTTTGGCAATTGTTTGCCGGCAGTACTAGCACGTATGTGAATGGAATGGCATTAACAACCAAGTACAAATAAACTGAAGCAGTCTTCTGACAGTTTCGCCAAAACACCACCTTTCTCACCCATCATAACCGACACATTGTCTGCTGTAGATCCTATTACGTTTGCCTTTGGAGCTCCAATTTCTTAAAAAAAGATCGTTTAGTTATGGCCTGGTAAATATCTTCAGCTTTACATTGCTGAAGACAGTATCTTACAGGAAAACTGTTTTTTCGATCAACACCATTCAGATCAAGATGGCGAACAACTGTAACCAGGCTCTTTTTGTTACTCAAGCCTTCGTTTTCATCAACTATTATCAAGAATGTCTGCTTCTTTTTGATTTTGAACAGATCTTTGAAACCAACATCCCCAATAACGTTGTTCACGAGATGTGAACGGCGTTAAAATTTTGATTATACCTAAAAAATTTCAAATATACCGCATTGTACCAGGACCTCTAAATTGTACCGAAAACGGCACAATTGTACCGTGTTGGCAACGCTGCTAAGGACCTCTTTTTGAGGGAGACGTATTAATTGGGCTATTAAAAAAACAGATGTCTGATTTTCTAAAGTTATTTCTACTTCCCTTTCGGTCAGAAACCGTTCAATCCATTTCAAAACATGGATGTTAAACTTTAGGAACCGTAGTTTTATCATAAGAATATGAACATTCACTCTGTCAAATGCTGCTGTCATATCACAGAAAACAGCTAGAGTTTCTTTTTCTATGTGGAATCCCTGCTTTATTTGATTTGCAAGTCGCAAAAGACTGCATATTGTACTGCATTGGGGCAGAAAGCCAATTCGTTCTGGTTGGACTGAATTCTCAATTGCTGATCGAACTATCTTTTTGATCAGTCTCTCCATTAGCTTGAAAAGACATGAAGTCAGGGCAATTGGAAGATATGATTTTGGTCATCCTATGTCCTTTTGGGGCTTCAGGATTGGGATGACTGTAGTCTTTTCCCAGAGCGAAAGAATATGTCTTTCCTTGAGGGACCTATCAAATAAAGTTAAGATTTAAGTCTTAAGCAGAGGAGACATATTTGACAACATATCAATTTGAATTTTGTTTTGGCCCATAGGTTTGAATTATTCCTCAAGTTCAATGTCAGTTTTAGGGGGGGGATCCTGTGTAGGCTGCATAGTAGATCTATTTTGACGAGAACTTTGTTAAGGAACATTTGTAACGAGATGTTCTTTCAGAAGCCCCATCTTCTTTGGTGTTGTGAAAGCAGTGATTCCATTGTTTATAATCATCCCGATTCATCCCAGATGTTGAGGAAGACCATTCTCCAGAGTAGACTTTTCAATTTCTCTACTGTCGTCTTGGTGAACTTAGTCTCAATAAGGGTCCTCCATCCACTCTTGATTTCTTGGGGAACAGTTTTCCTACATAAGGCTTGTTTCTCATTCATTTCAACTTTCTTCGTAACTGTGGGATTTCTTCTGAACATTTTCTCAGTAGTAAAGATACTGTTTCAAATTTAGTGCTACATATTTGTAGGCCATATTTGTAGGCCAGGGCCATATTTGGTAGAAATATGGGACTTCCTATGAAAAGCTTTAATAGTAAGGGATACCAGACTTGAGCGGTCCAATTCGGAAAGATCAAAATACCAGTGGCCTGATCTGTTTCCACCTTCTGAAGGGTCCTCAGGAGTAAACTAAATGGGGTGAATGCATAAAAGAAATAAGGCTTCCCATTCATTGCAAATGCATCTACGAAAAAGAACATTCTGGATCTGGTTTCCAAGAAACAAATGGTTTAATCTGAAAATTTAATCTCGTTGCAAACTAATCAATATCTATCGACTGACTAACCAAAGAGTTCAAAATAATAAATATTTCAGAATCCAATTTTCATTCTTTTTCGTTATCAAATTTTCGTTATGCTTTATCCGCAATATTAGCAACTTCGGGCACATGTTCTGCAGAGATCCAGCCTTTATCCTGCAATACTAGCTGCCAGAGCTTATTTGCAAAATAATTACAAAACTCAGATTTTGATCCTTCCATTTTATGTATGTAAGCTACTATGGTTGTATTGTCAGAACGCATCCGAACATGCATGTCTTTAATATCCTGAGCAAAACATTTTAATCCCAGATAAACAGCCTTCGTTTCTGAAACATTGATATAAAATCTTTTCTCTTCTGAGGACCATTCACCTGTGGCCGTTTTCATGGAATATTCATCCTCGAGTGCCCAACCTAGTTTCGATGCATCATTACACAAATATTTGCCAATTAATCTAGGCTCAATTGCTCTAGAAGCATAATTGGCAGTGTCCAACCACCATTGAAGTTCCGAATTTACATCGGATGTTAAAACTATCCTAGCCGCAAAATCACTTCTCTCATACTTTAGTGCTTGAGTTTTCAACTTTTCCGCTTTCCGGTAATATAAAGGCCCTAATTCCACTGCTGGGAATGTTGAAACAAGAACGCCTAAAGTTTTGGCCAAATCTTGAATCGTAGTCAATTCTTGACTAACAATTTTTGAAACGAAATCTATAACCTTTTTAATTTTTCGTTCCTTCAGGAAAATACGCATTGATCGTGAATCTAACATAAAACCCAGAAAATCTATTTGTTGGCTTGTCATAAGAACTGACTTTCCCGGGTAAATCACAAAACCCAGCTCTGATAGTAATTTCGCTGTTTCATAGACATTGTTTTGACATTCTAAATATGACCTTCCCAGAACAGGGTTGCCAAAACTTTTAGGGACAAAAGTGTCAAAATCAGTCAAAAAAGGACACTTTTAGTGTCCATCTAGGAAATTAGCCAATATACAGGGTTGCCACTATGAATTTTCAAAATTTGTGAAAAAAGTGCCAAAAAACCTGTGAAATTTATCCTTGTTTGTTCTGCTACCTAGTGGTCTGTTACCTGCATGAGTTCTGCAGTTATTTCCAGTTTTGACATTAACGCTACCAATAAATTATGTTTAGAGCTAGTTCAATTTGATGAGATGGCAGAAAAAAAAATCGTCATGAGAATGTCAACAGAGCAAAATTTTGAATCGTTTATCGATACCGCTACCTATCTTAGTCGAAAAGTAAAGAACCAATCATAGAGATTCATTTTCACTTTGGCATTTTCATTAGTTATGCGAAAAAGATGCAAGTCGTCGATCTTTGGTAGCTATTAAAGATCTTTGGGTGCGACAAGGTCCGAACGGCTGTAGCAACAAAATGTCTATTTTGACCTACATGGTTTTAAAGTTAAACAAAAGACGTCGATCTCCTGAACCACTCAGTCAACTGGTTGGTCAAGTGATTAAAATTGTCTAACAACTCCTGTATCTTGCAGTTTTCTGAACATTTACAAGTAGCCCTGTGCAAAAATGATGTTTTCGAGAACTAAAAAAGTGAGAAGACAAGGCCGATTGAAAGAAATTCGCTTGAGTTATTTTCGATAGACACTGGCGACCATCGTTTGACAAAAAAAAAACACAGCTGAAAGTATAGAAATATAAAACAGAAACATTCGCTAGCGGCTATAAATAGAATAGAGCCGCAACACAGCTTTTCTGCGAAACTCCTTTCTTTCTATGGCAACAGTGTAATAATAGCCATATGCACACGGCTACACGCCACAGGGATTTACGCGGAGCGTGCCAGCAGGGAATGGCCATTCACTTCTTCTTTCCAGCCTTCTCAGCAGCCTTGGTGATTTTGCCACCAGCAGTAGGTGGGTTCTTGAATTTGACCGACTTGATGACAAACGTCAACCGTAAGATAGAAGAAAAAGATGGATTCGATAGTTCTAGCATACCACATTGGTTAAGACTTTAGGTCCTATTCCTATTCGGTTGACAAATGGTATTCGCGCAGGGTGCAAAAACATCTAAGTAGAATCCCCAAGCCGTTACCAAAGCTTAAAAGCAGAGTACAAATTAAAAGCAGTGGTATTTATAAAAAAAGAAGAAAATAAAGACATTTGGTTTTGATTTGGACAAATGCCCAAAAAGTGTCTTTTTTTTCAAAAAGCTGCCTTTCTTGACCCAATAGTGTCCCGGTGACCCTCAGAGTGAAAAAGTGTCCAAAAGCCACTAAAAGTGTCCATTTGGCATACCAGTCCCAGAAGGAGAGAATCATTTAAATACACAACTGACAAATACCCTTTTCTTCAAAGCAGGGATAAAATGGGTTTCATAAGTTTCGTAAGAACCCTTAGAGAAGATTATAATCCGTTTGGCATTGAATGAACGCATAACAACACTCTACTTCAAAACAAAGCCACATTTTATCATCAAAGTCAACAAGGCATGAATAATAACAATCAACTAGGTCAATAGAGGCCATGTAACAATTTTTTATCATTAAAAGAACCGCAGAATGAACACTTTCCATTTTAAAACGGTAATATTTAATGTTTTCATTTAATTTCTTTTTAAGATTCAGAATAAACCGAGTAGACCCAGCTTTCTTTGGGACCGTAAAACCGGTAGAAAAACAACGTATTTCCTTCATTCTGAACTCAGGTACTTTAACAATAACACCTTTATACAATAAAATATCAACTTCTTTTCTTATAGCCTGTATTTCTTCAAACGTAAAACTATTTGCGATCCCTTTTCTGGAACTTCTTGAATTTGGAACTCTCTTGACGGTTCTGGCCCTGCTTTCTGCAATAATTTGGACGGGTGGCCTCGTTCTGCCGTCGGCGATAACGGTAGCCCCCCCCCCCCCCTTACATGTTTTTTAGTTTTCAAATGATTTTTTTCAAATCCGCAACGGATTTGGCTTTAGATGTTGTTTTGGAAACATGTTTGCCAAAACGAAACTGCGAGACTTTGACTTCAGGAGTGCGTAAGGCTGATGCTACAGTGGAATCTTGGCTCACTTCTAATTTCATCGCATGACGTCTTCTTAGGCTTGATCAATCGTCTTTTTAGGCTTTGTTCAACAGATTATCTTTTATGGACCATTTTGTACACAAACTAGAATGTGAACTAGAATGTGGTCAAAAACAAAGAAAAGAATATAAAGACGACAAACAGGTTTATGACCAGCAAATAAAGCGAGGAGAAACACCAAAAATCCAACGAATATTTTGCCCGTGTATAACACAGCGTTTTCAGCGTAAAAAAAGAAACTAGAAACTAAAACTAAAGACATAATATAATAATAGATATATAACTAAATAGATTATAATAAAATGTATAATATACAATTAAGTTACATTTACAATTTGTAGCTACCTCCATCAAATCACAGAAGTAACTGGATTAAAAATTTTAAAATAACATATGAAGCAAGATATATCATTGCAAAATGATTTTATGCAAACTTTTGATGCTCCTATTCGTTTAGTTTTGATACTCGAACTAACCTCTTGAACTGTTTGCAATGATATATTTTTAAATATGGGTTCATTTTTCAAAAACATGTCCAAGGGATTGGTTTGAGTATCAAACCTAAAAGAATACCAGCATCAAAAGATTTGCATAAAATTATGCTACAAAAATATATCTTAGTTCACTTGTTATTCTAAATTTTTAATCTGTTACTTTCGTGATTCGATGGAGGTAGCTGCAAATTTAAATTTAAGTTAATTGTATACTATATATTTTATTTCAATCTATTTTAGTTATATTGATATTTTTTAGTTATATTTTTAAGTTTTAGTTTCTAGTTTCTTTTTTTACACTGAGGACAGCTTGTTATATACGGGAAAAACATTCGTTAGGTTTTTGTTGTTTCTCTTTGTTTTATTTAGGGAGACCAGGGCATTGCGGACACTTTTTCACAGGTTTGCAAATAACTTTTCAGTGAGACTCTTTTTTGCACGTCCGATTCTACCATCATTAACTTCAGTATGTTAGCTTTATTTGAGATATTAATAAGAAATTCGTACCTCTTACCAGATTCTCATGGGAAGTGATCAAACGAAAAGTGGCAGAAGTGTCCATATACCTGGATTACCGAGGTATAATGGACACTTGGTATGGGTAATTCGGACACTGGTGTCCATTATACATTGGGTTGCTAAAGTCAGAAATAAAAGAGCGAAAATCAGAAGTAATAAAGAGAGTATAAGAGAAGCAAAAGAAATCAGAAAGAGAAGATTTGGTTGTTTATTAAAAATGTATTGAATATATATGTAACACCTAGGAATGCAGTGACAACTTGGGCAATATTTACCTTTAGGTTTTAATTCAGTGCAGCTGTTCAGCTGTGGTACTTTAAGCAATCAGGACTACTTGATATCAAATTGGGACGATCACTTGAAAAGCAAACTGTTCTGCTTGTCGCGTAATGCCACCAGTAAATGATAGAAGCCCTATGTTCACTTTAATGCTTGCTCTGTCGAACGTAAAATTATAATCTGTTCTCGTAAAATTCATTTAAAGGCACAAGTCTTTTCAAATAGAGTACCGAATATTTATCTTGCTCTTGTGAAACTATAGTCCCCAGTTTTCATTTTTTGATAGTCATTGTCTCCCACAACATCTGCATGCATGAATTCATCATCTGAGTCACTTAGATGAAATTCTTCTTCCATTCATCCTGACTACTCTCTACGGTGTCAAAACTAAGGGCCTTTTCCCCTCTTTTCTTGGTAATTTTTGCCTTGTTACTTTTCACTTTTTTCTTTCCCTTAGCCTATGCTTTTCATTCAGCGAAGTCTTTCATCAGTTGATTTTTAACAGGCATGTCAGTGGCTATAATGATCTCGACAGTTCCTTTTACGGCAGGTAATATTTTTGTCTGGAACTGGCTTTAGGTTGAGGAGAAATCTTTTCACGGGAGATAATTGGGCCTACAGGGGTTACTTCTTGTAATTCTGAAGATGCACTAGAAGATGTGCTTGGCTTAGAGAGATCATTGCTTTCATGAGGATTAATGCTCAGAGTGGCTTGTTCTGCACGATCAGATACATAGGAGCTCAAGAATTCGTCATCCGTAAAAATATCACGGTTGAAGGGATAGACTTCAGAAACTCTGAAGCCAGACTGAATTTTCTGCGGCGATAAAGCCTGTGGAAAAGCAGTGCCAAAAAGTTCTGCAATATTATCAATCTCGATGAGCTGACTAGGATGGTTAAGCATCCATGCATCGGCAGCTCTATTGTAGTGAGCTATTAGTGGTCCAAAGACAAATCTATCCAAGGGCTGAAGCTTGTGACTTGTGTGTGGTGGGATAGTAGGTATTACAGTTCAATTCAAATTAGCATATTCTACTTATTCCGGGCTGATATGGCTCGCACGGTTGTCCATGATAAATAAGACTTTTGAGGCAAGTCTACATCTTGTGGGCTTTTGAAAGTGTTTAAGAAATTCTGGATAGGTTTCAACAGTCATTCATCCACTTACATAAGCAACACCTTCTGTGCCAGTAAGGACACCAGAGACCCAACGATCTTTGGGGTGAACACGCAGGAAGAACATAAAGGGGGGAATCACTATACCTGTAGCACTAACTGCAAAGCATACTGTTACAAGCTCACCCCTCTCCGCTTATGTTAGTTGACCAACTTGCTTAGCACCTTTTAGAGCTAACACTTTCGTAGGATTGTGGACAGTTGTAAGACCAGTTACATCAACATTTCAGATAGCATAAGCTTCAAATTTCTCCTTTTCTAACACAGCTGAGCAATTCTAAAAAAACTCATTGACTGTTGTTGGATTAAATGCTGTTGCCCGAGCAATGCTCATAGCCTTAGGAGAACAAATAGAAATACTTGGGTTTACTTTCAGGGAGGACGTAAACCAATCTGCACCAGAAATTTCATTATTTTCCCAGCTGTTCGGAATCTTTTTCTTGTTCATTGCTGCGTGCTAGTAGTGCAGCTTACTAGCTTTTGTCAGATAATTAGCTAGATTGTTAGTTTTTTTAATGCCTTTATTAGCTTTAAATACCTCTGGTTCTTTATTCTCAAATTCATTTAAAGGCACTTCCTTCCAAATTTTAACCCTCCTTATCAGGCTTGCTCAAGGAATGTTGAGTATCCTTGATGTTTCCTTCTTGGAAATACCTCTTCGAATCATTAGCAAAGCTGTCTTTAATTGTCTGCCCGTCTGTTAAGCCCCTGGTTGACTTTCTTAGATAAGTTCTTGCCATCCGAAACATAATTATCTATTATAATCAAGATTTAGAGCAAATTTTTCTGCTATTAGGGCATCATGGACACCCCTGTCCATATTACCCTGGTCTTTGGTGTCCATATTGCCCCTTAATCAGTTACAATAAAAAATTAGAATATGTCTTCTCCATGAAGTGCCACTTCAAACTATAAGTATTCAATCCCTGACCTAAGCAGTGCTCTCTTGAACTTACCTTAAACAAATTCTGAAACTAAGTACTGCTTGTTAAAAATTTTAATTCAGTGAAAACGAAGAAATTTACTTCACATTTGAAATATCCAAATTTATGCTCTCAGAAATGAATGCGTAATCCAAAGGACAAAAGTCATTTACCACGTGTCTCTACCATTAATGCCACCTATTTCAGGTATAATGAATTTTAATCTAGAGTCACCCGGAGTGCATAGGAGTGGGGTGTCCAAATTACCCAAGTGTCGACATTGTCCCGGTCTCCCTATTGGTCATAGACCCATTTGTCGTCGTTATATTTTTTCGTTGTTTTTGTCATGGTTAGCCAGTTTGGCTTAGATCTTTTAGAATAGGGTCCAAGTAAAAGAGTCGTGTTTAATCTATGCGTTCGTAGTCTTATTGAATTTTACCACATTAGTGAAAGTGCCAAACTCATTAAGGCTAGTCTAAGACGAATCTGGTCCAAGAGCTTTGGTTAATAATCAGACGTCAATATTGGCAATTCTATATGTGGACTCCTCTTAATAGTTAGATTCAATTATGCTTTTTGCCCATATGATTTCTGCTGTTGTTTCATCCCAAGTAAGAATAGTTATTTCATCGGAAAGCCTAGTTCCAACGTTCAACAGCATAACCAAGGCTCCTTGAAGCAGACAACATTTTTTGCACTTAATGCACAAAAAAGAAAAGAGATCTTCTGTAACGACTTTCCATGATTCTTACCATCCTTTTATCCCCTCCGCATATTCATTCACTTTTTGAGACGATGAAAATCAATGTAAAAGTTGGTCCACCTCAAGAAAATCTACATTTGAACTAAGTAAATTATAATTTTTCCTTTAAATTATCATCAATACTCCTCGAAGAGCTGATGAAAATGTATTAAATCTAGCTTTCTTTGCAAAAAAAAAACTTCGTTCGTTAGATAAACAATTGGAAAATTTTCACGGTATAGCAGATTCATTGCTATTGCACATATCGGAAATAATTGAATAATAATTGCACAGAAACGAAATAATTCCTGGTTCAATGCTAAACAATCTGAAAGCACTGAGTGTATTAGCAGTCACTCCGTCCCCCTCTTCCGTCAAACTTTTTATCAGAAATGTAGACATGTCGCGCCTTGCTTAAGGCAAAATCTCGCAAGGATCTTCAATCTGTGCTATTGGAAATGTAAGGTGGGTCTGTTGCCCCTCGTGCTACTCATCAAAAGTGGTTATGCTGACCCCCAAACATCTTCGTCAACTTGTTACTAATAATTTAGTATGTTTGAACTGGAATCATGCAAGACTTTCCAATATACATCACTCGGGAGCCAATGAGGAGCTCTGATCTTTTCAACATCCACCACCCTTTTCATCTCTAGCTTTTCAGCAGAAAATTAGGCAAGTTGCACTTTCATTCAATAAAACGGTGAATGTGTTTCAATTTGTAGGGATTGAGAATCAAAACTTCCTTCATAAAATAACAGTTACCATAAAATAAAAACCCAAACAAACTCTCTCTCAGAAAACACAGTCCCTCCAAAGTTTTGCCTATCCTCACTTGGTTGAGATGCTTAGTGTTTTCAGTTAAGTAACTATAGCCTGTAAGACCTTAAACTTCCGAACGATACTTACAAAATATGTTCAGATAAAGTGGCAGCCAGCATTATGAGTGGAATGTCGAGAAGCTTAGTGAATAATCTTCCAATTTGACAAAACCCAATTCTTTAAAATAATACTTACTCAATTTGTTCAGATAAAGTGGCCGCCAGCGTAATGAGAGGTATGTTGAGAAGCTTTGTGAGTAATCTTGCCATTTGAGTTGAAACATGTCCAGTATCAAGCACAACGGGAACACTTTTCCTTTTATTGACAAGCAAAGTACATACTAAAATTTAATAGTGACTTAATAAATTTACACTAGATGCTCTACATGCATACCAAAATTTAAAGGAGCAGGGTCCATTTCTTGGTATAGAGAAAATTTTTATCCTTCTCATTAAACAGTGGACAAATTTCAGTAATAGGCTGGTCAGGTTTGAATAGTCAAGCATAAATACGTTCCAGTTTTGAACTTTTTCACTTAAAACAACTAGATTATATGCCACAAATTATTTAATTAATAAGCCTAGTTTAACTTTTTTATTGTTTCTATAATTTCCCCGATTGGGTTTTAGTGTTACACAAAACAAACATTGATCAAATTTAAAACGTATGATTTTTTATTGGCAAGTGGAAAGTTAACCAAAAACTATACGTTCGAATTACTTTGGATTAGCTGATTAAGGATGCCAGAGTACGGTGGTGAATAACAAAGCAGGTTCCGCGGACCACCGGGCCAGCCGTCAATTGCTGATTGCCACTGCTGCCGTGGGCCTGCCCACTGAAAGATAAGTTGATTTTTTTTCTCTTTTTTGGTTTTTCTCGTAGTAGCGAAGAAATGTCAAAATTTCAACAGTTCCAGCTTGCGTTAGCGAATTTCAAAAAATTCCCGCTGTGGCCCGTAAGAATTATCCAAGTTTCAAAGGATAAAAAAGGAATCTTCAACTATTTAGTTTTTGCGTATGGAGATCACACAGAGTCACGCCTAACGGAGAATAGTCTCATCTCGTTTGAGGACAATTACCGCGAAGCATCTACAAAAACTGATAAAAATGTTGGAAGTGCGTTTAAAGAGGTTAACCAAAACCCGGACATTTATAAGACGGCTTCCAAAACTTTCGCATCGTTGAGAGCAGTTTCTTCTGGTCCATCTACTGCGGATTTGCTAGTTAAAATAGTCGCAACTGAGGAAGAAATCGCTAAGACAAAAGAATCAATGATGAGCGCGATTACTAAGCAAGTTCAAGATAAATGCGGAAACGACCAAACTCTGAAAACTTCTGTTGAGACTATTGTGAGTGAAATATACTCGTCAGTGTCGCTTGAGTTTAATCCGAAGCTAGAGCAATTGTTGGTATCAGTAAAGAATATCAAAGGACTGATTGAAAATTTAGAGAACCGTATTGCAAAATTAGAAGTGAAGATTGATGATTATGAGCAGGAAAAACAGCTTGGAACTCTAGTTTTTCATGGTATTAAACAGCAGCCGGGTGTTGACTTGAAGTCGACCATTCTGAATATAGCCTCGCAAAAGCTGGAGCTTTCCGGTATCTCTGATTGTGATTTTGCTATGGTTTACAGGTCGAAATTGAATAATCCAGGGTCAGCAAACGATAAAGTTGCACCAGTGTTCGTGAGATTTTCTACCTGTGAGACGGCCCGTAGAGTGTTTGCGAGTAAATCAAAATTGGCTGGTTCGAAAATCTTTTTGTCTGAGTCTCTAACCAAGCGCCGTCGCGATATCCTGAGTACCGCGAGAGACAAGTTTGGCGTGAAAAATGTATGGTCAGATCGTGGCCAGGTTCTCGCAATGCTTCCGGGTGAGCGAGCTGCTCGTCAAATTAACTCGCTTTCAGATTGCGTTTAGTTTGCTGTTTATGAGTAGTTTGGTAGTGTTTATCTCGTCAAGATGTTTTATATTGCTCTTTATTTATATTTTTATTTTGTTGTTTATTTTTTGATTTCTTATGAGTATAAATATCGCCCCGTTTGAGCGCGGAAAAGAGATGAATTATAGGATTCTTTTTTGCGTAAGTTGATATGAGTAGTAGTTTAAGTGGAAGATTGAGTGATTTGCAAAATAATCCGTTTAATGTTGATGATTATTTGTTGACGGATATTGGAAATGATGGGTCGCAAATTAGTTTTCGTCCATCTCTTGATAGTAAATATCGTCAGTTATCAACTTTGGAGGAGTTAGGCCGGTCTGGATTTCATGCATGTACATGGAATTGTCATTTAACGTCTTCTTACCATGAGATTTTTGATTTTATTTCCCGATCTAATAATTTACATATAATGGCATTATGTGAAACATTTTTGGGTCATGATACTGTTCTTTCGTCCTTTAATTTTCCAGGCTATGAACTGATTGCTCGAAGTCGAACGTCAATGGTACGTGGAGGCCTGGCTTTCATTGTCCGACAGGATTTGAATTGGAAAATTAGAAAGGATTTGGACATTTGGAAGGAGGGTAAGATAGAAACCCTTAGTATAGAAATTCAGTTTGAAAATCGAGCTTGTATTTTTACTGTTGTATATAAGCCACCAAGTGCATCATTTGAAGAGTTTGCTGAAGGATTTGAATGTCTTGCTGCAAAGGTAAATAGATCTAGTCAAGAGTTTATATGTATGGGAGACTTTAATTTTGATTTGTTAAATGTACGTGGACCAAATTTGGATTTTTTGAGCCTGATGATGTCAAATGATTTAGACCCGACCGTGAGCATTCCAACGAGAATCACGGATCATTCGGAAACGCTCATCGATAATGTGTTTGTGTCTTCAGCGATACTAAGTAAAGCGTACTGCTCTGTTGTTATAAGCCAAGCCTCCGACCATCTTCCGGTTGTATTGCATTTGAATTCTGAAGTGAAGAAACATAACAGAAAGAATAAAATACCAATGCGTGAACTGAAGCCAGTTAATCTGAAAAAATTTGAAGAACAAATTAGTGTTATTAACTGGGAAACAGTACTGAATGAAGATGATCCGTCGGAAGCATTTGAAAAGTTTGACCAAATAGTGTCGAATGTTTATGATAGGACGTGTCCGCTTAAAGAAACAAACCCCAGAAAGAATAAACCAAGAAAACCATGGTGTGATAATGAGCTGCTGAATCTGTTTAATATGAGAAATCAGGCGTGTGAGGAGCATCTGAATCATCCGCAGAATAATGAGCTCCATGTGATGTATAAAGAGCTAAGGAATAGGGCAAATACCCTAAGAAGGAAAAAAAAGAAGGCATATTTTACAAATGTATTTGAAGAAAGTAAAGGTAACCCCAAAGCAACATGGCAAGTTGTGAATGATCTTCTAAAAGGCCCTATGAAGCCAGCAGAGCCAAAAATTGTACTAAATAATAGGACCTTGGAAGAAACTGAGGAAATCTGCAACGCATTTGGACAATATTTCTCTGAAATTGGCTGCAAGATTCAAGAAGAAGCAAGGAGCTCCCATGTTTTCGAATCAAGCAGTTTTGTTGATGAGCGAGGAAGAGGTTTCGAAATGCATTTCCAGCCTTGTACTGAAGAGGAGGTACGCAAAATTGTTAGCACGATTAAGTCAAACAGTGCAGGAGTTGATGGAATGAACCTTAGAACGCTCAAGTCGGTTCTGGTTTATTTGCTTCCTGTCCTCGTATACCTTATCAATATTTCTATGGAAAAGGGGATGTTTCCGAGTGCGCTTAAAATAGCTAAAGTTGTACCATTGCACAAAGGTGGAGTCAAAACTGATATATCTAATTGGAGACCAATATCAATTCTCCCGATTTATTCAAAAGTTTATGAAAAGATTGTTCATCACCGGCTTTATGAGTATCTGATGAAAATTGGTGTTTTACACGATGGTCAATTTGGCTTCCGGAAAGGACATTCGACGACGCAGGCAGTCCAGCATCTTCTGGAAAATATCAACTCAGCACTTGAGAATGGCGAGCAGTGCATGGGCGTTTTTATTGATTTTAGAAAAGCTTTCGACACTGTTGATTTTAAGATTTTATTAGAAAGGCTGTGTTATTTAGGCATAAAGGGTAGTGTTTTAAATTGGTTTGAATCGTATTTAAGTGAAAGGAAGCAACAAGTGACTTTGAGTAACAAATCTTCTCAGCCGTTTCCCATAAAGTGTGGTGTTCCACAGGGCTCAGTTCTTGGCCCTCTCCTGTACCTGATAGTTGTAGACACAATGAGATTCTACATTCCCGGAGCTTCAGTTACTTCTTTTGCTGACGACACGGCTTTAGTGATTGCAGCAAAGTCGCTGCAAGAGCTCTTGTTCAAGGCTAATAAGGCGCTGGATGGCCTACATGAATTTGTTTGTGCTAGCCTACTTAGCGTCAATGCAACAAAAACTAATTTTATGATGTTTACGAGGACTGGTTCTGCTCCCACTCTCCCTGGTGTCATTATTTACAATGGCCTACCGCTATCACAAGTTGAAGAGATCCGATATCTGGGATTCATCCTGGATCGAAACTTGAGTTGGAGAAAACACTGCGACATTATAGCATGCAAGCTGGCGCGAGGCCTTGGAGTTCTGAACCGTTTACAAAATTTTTTACCTTTGAAAATTCTGCTTTTATTGTATTTTTCCATAATAGCGCCTTATATAAATTATGGTTGTTTGATTTGGGCGAGTAATTTTAGTTGCAATTTTAGAAGAGTTCAAGTTCTGCAGAATAAGGCTATAAGGTTGATTGGAAGGTATGATCGTGGTGTTGATAGCACTGAATCACTTTTTAGAAAGTTTAAAATTTTAAAGGTTGGTGAAATGAGGGATTATCAAATTGGAGTTTTTGTATTTCAGTGTCTGAATGGTTTTGCACCGGATTTTTTTATGAATATTTTTAAGCCTAATTCGTTTTATCACGATTATTCGACTAGGAGTGCGGATAGTCTTGCATCTGAGCCACGGAACACAACCAGAGCGAGTCAAGTGACCAGACACATGGGCCCGTCAGTTTGGAATTCGTTCCCAGATTCTGTTCGTCAAGCTGAAAGTGTGCCGCAACTTAAAAACCGTATTAAAAATCATTTCTTTTCAGGAATTTGGTAGTGTTAATGGTTCGAGAGAGGGCTTTTTTTTTTCTTTTTTTTTTTCTTTTTTTTGAAGATATTTTATTTTTATTTTTGTTTTATATTTTGTGCCATTATATATTTATCATTATTTTCTGTTATTATTATTGATTTCCCCTTTTTTCATTTTAATTGGTTTGATGATTTGGCATGCATGATATCCAACCGGTCGCTTTTTCAAGCATCTTCTTGCTTTAGTGCGACTTGTTGTCTCATTGAGTTGTTTTTTTGTTAATAAAAATGTATGACCCTGAAAACCTGAACCTGTAAAAAGCAATTATTTTGAAGTGTGTTCTGGTAGTAATTGTAATTGTCACAAAAAGGCTATAAAAAAAAATCGGGCCTTCGTTACCCGAGCCCTTTCTCCTTTAGATCAAGACTTGAGTTGACAGTTCCTAACTTTGGAACTCAAAGGTCTTTTAAGTCAAGATAGCAGCTTGCTTATTCGGATAATAGCATATAATCACTGGATATATCCTATGCAGTCCTATGTAATTCTAAGTAATAACCTCTGTATATTAAACAAAAGCCATCGATCCTTTCTAGCCAAAACAAAAAAAATTAAACTTTTAAGACTTTACATTTCTGGTTCTTAAGGAAAGCTGGGAAGTGGAGGTAATCCATGAGCAGACCTCTACTAGCGACATCTACTGTCTAATAGTATTCAGGTGGAAAAATAATAGGCAGAGGATGGCAGCTTTTGCCATAAGCTATTTTACCTTTAACAGACCTATGAGTCCAGCATGAGTTATCTATTTAGCAAGAGCTAGTCAATAATAGTTCCAATCATTAATTTTAGCTGAAAACTTGAAAAAAATTGTAGTAACAAGGGATTGTATGAGTCAATTAATTGTCATCATAATAGAGAAGAGGGTTTTTTTATTGAACAAGTCCTCAGAAGGAACCAAAGACTTTATATTACTTAATTCCAAACATGAGTGAAATTACATTGGCTAATCTAAGATGACTTAGATTTTGTATGGAAGAATTGCTGAGCCCTATTTTTCTCTCTCGCTGTGTTTCAACTCCAACTCAAATTAGGAATAATAGCAAGAATTATCACAATACAGGTACATTCCTCCTGCAAAGAAAATATGTATGGCAAAAATTTAATATAGCTTATTTAATGGTTACATTGTTTTAAGGTCTTTGGAGGGTATCCACATGGTGTGATGTTGCATACGACGGGCACCGAGAGGACTATTACTTTTGAAAACTGTTTCCACGGGAATACATTGGTCAATATTGTGGATGGTGAAATCAGGAAATAAATAGCAATCAATGCACTACCCCCCCCCCCTTAAGAACAAAAAATATGAAGTTCTAAGGATGAAATTTTTTTTTCTTCTATTAAGAAGTATCTAATGTTTGTCTCTCAAAGGAAAATCGCCAGGAAAAATATCCCAATTTTTATGTTAATTTTATGGTTTATTCGTCACATACAGCTCTAACTATATAACAAAAAAAACTAACCAAGAACTGATGGAATTCTTACTTTATTGTGAAAACTTTATTACTTTATTATTTTTTTTGAAAACCATATCTACATTTCGGATAGTGCGTCCAGTTTATTATCTTTGACTAATACCACAAAAGACGCTCCATTTCATTTTAGTTAAGGACAGTCAAAGTGAAAAAGTTCCTGTAGCCTTTATATTACCGAAAAAGAATTTGAACTGTCGGAAAAGTGAAAATTTAAAAAGTCAAGCTAATTTTAATTTCCTCTTTAATATTATAGTGAATGCTGGCTGATTGTCGTGTGTCAAAATTATCCTTTGACTTTTTTCATAAAAATTATAAACTAATGCTTGCTTCTAAAAATCTGGTATTCACTGCTTAATGCCGAGTCAACTTTAGCGAAAAGCCGATAGTCGAAATGAAGCAGAACTTTAGGTTCTTACTCAATATTAGGTATTTACTTAGTTTGAAGCATGGTTTAAATTTACTCACATTTTTCTATGTCCACAACGTGATTGGCATCATTTACAGTGAAGTAGTTGATGGCACCATCATTAATTCCAATCTTTGCAAAAGATCTTCTTAATGTCTCCAGAGGAAGGCTGTTTTCAACTCCAAAAATTACTTAAAACAATCGAAAAAATTATTAATTGGAACAAGTTTATCATTGGAATTGGATAAGTAGCACTTCGTGAAAGGTGTGTTTTTTAGTATTGATTCAAAAACTTTTTCGACAAAACAAGTTTTTTAAAGAATGGTAAAGAGCTCCATTACGTCAAAAATGAACAGAAATAAGTTCAAATAATTTTTCAAGCGTAAAACTACCATAGATCACCATCAATAAATAAATGAAACCCAGAACGAACAGAAATCACAATAAATAGCCGAGTCAGACTGAAAACGACCAAAAATTAACATGAGTAGGGCTGACAGCCCCCATGCCATCTGAAGAGCATAACATAATTTGCATTTTATTGAAAACAAAGTACTTTTTAAACGTTTTCACCGTTTTAACTTTAATAAATAAAAAATTACCAAAAGTTTAAGGAATAAATATCAGCATATGTATATTTAACTCCACGTATATTTTAATCCACGGTCATTTGTTCCTTTTTTTCAGTAAAGTGAAAGTTATACTCTGTTAAATTTTGATTGAATATGTTTGGGGAAATGATGGGCATGGGTAGGGGGGGGGGACTGATTGCCATCCAATAATTTGTGACTATTAAAAAAGGCACTAGCCCTTGCAATTTCCAATGGAATGGACCCTCTTCAAAAATTTCTTTTCTTTTCTTAATGTCCCACCTAAACCCATTTTACAAGTTGAAGTACCCTGTCTTTTCACCCAAAACTTTACTTTACAGCTTTTTGCGTACCAAAGCACCAAGCAGTATTTGTCCAAAAAC
>JAQQPU010003363.1:0-10133 GCA_029168905.1 Artemia sp. Kazakhstan ARC1039 | reverse complement strand
AGATAGCTTGGCACTGGAACATCGTAGAGAGTTGTTCAATGGCTCATTTTAAAGGAAATCTCTAGATCTAGTGCTATTTGTACTTAATTTTTTTTTAATTAATTATTTTTTACGAAAAACTTAATTTTTTATATACAATATTGATCAATGACGTCATAGTCGCTGGATGTAGTTAGTATTACATAAAGGCTCGATCATCGAATTTAAGCTGAAACTAAGTAAAGGACAATTATGCCTCCATATATTCATAGTGATGAATAAGATTTCCCATTACATCTGTAAACTGTTCCACAGTTGCCGATCCATACCTTGGAAGCTTTTCACTAAACATGCAACATTTCTTTTGGATATTACTATGAAGTTTTTCGAAAGCATCTCTAGCTGACTTTTCAACAAAATCTATTCTTTCAGAGATAATTTTAATCTTTAATTTTGAATATTTTTCGTAATACCGGTAAAATTATAATAAAGAACGACTTTTTGCCTATACTACATTTTATGCGCCACTTAATTATAGTATAGGTTAGTAATTCCACAGATAGCTTGGCACTGGAACATCGTAGAGAGTTGTTTAATGTTATAATAAAGATCGAACTCTTCTCTATACTAACTTGCATACGCAACTTCACTATAGTTAAGATTACAGTATTTATATTATACATCATTATAAATTATAAAAGGTTCAAATGTTCGAAGATTATAGAGTTAAAATTACAGTAATTATAATAAAGAACGATCTCTTGCCTATACTGTATTAGATACTCAACTTAATTATAGTTAATGATATAGTAATAATATGGTTTTATGGTTTAATACCATAATAATATGGTAATAATATGGTTTTAGCTGAATTACAAATTAAAAGAAAACGACCCCGACTAGATTTGAACCACCAACCTTTTGATTATCGGCTGATCGTGTTAGCCACTTAGACTATGACGTCATTAATTAAAGTTGTAAAATTAACAATATGATACATAAATCAAACAGTTCAAGGTATTTCAAAAAGGTTTTTACATTAAAGGATCCGGGTTGCAGCGGTAGCTAGCAACCTAGTAAGAGACGATCACGTCCAATGTTAAGAAATATAAAAACCTCTAACTCCTGAGAAAAGAGTATAATAAAGAACGACCTCTTGCCTATATTAAATTTTAAAGGCCACTTAACTTTAGTATAGGTTAGTAAAGTTTACATAAAGGCCTTAGTTTTTATAATAAGGAATATCCGGGTTGCAGCAGTAGCTAGCAACCTAGTAAGAGACGATCACGCCCCATAGTAAAAATTAAAGTAACCCATAACTCCTGAAAATAGATTAAGATCAAAACAAGAAGTATCCAGGTTGCAGCGGTAGCTAGCAACCTAGTAAGAGACGATCACATCCAATGTTAAAAAATATAATAACCTATAACTTTAAAAAAAAGGTCAGATCAAAACAAAAAGTACGCCATTAGAACCGCCATATCTGAAACCCTTGTATAGGAAACTTTCTGTCATTTGGCTTGAACAGCAGGGGAAATATATTGGCCAATATATAATCGTTGGAATAACAAACAATTGCATACATTGGACTTAGTTAGCTGCCTGATTCTTTGAGATCCGGGTTGCAGCGGTAGCTACCAACCTAGTAAGAGACGATCACGTCCAATGTTAAGAAATATAAAAACCCCTAACTCCTAAAAAAAGAGTCAGATCAAAACAAAAAGTACACCAATAGAACCGCCTTGTCCGAAACCCCTATAAAGGAAACTTACCCCCCTTTGGCTTGAATAACAAAGAAAATATATTGGCTTGAAAATCATGAAAATTGACTAACCACGTTATTCTCCACAAACGGGATATTTTTTTTCTTTCTTCTTCTTTTTCACAGATAGCTTGGCACTGGAACATCGTAGAGAGTTGTTCAATGGCTCATTTTAAAGGAAATCTCTAGATCTAGTGCTATTTTACAGTAAAGACCGATCTGTAGCCCGTAGTAACTGAAGATCCGGGTTGCACCATATTATAATAATACAAAAAAGGAACTCTAACTTATATTAAATGGATTATTTGCAGTTTACATTAAAAGACGATAATTGGAATAACAATGTATACATTGAAGTTACTTAGCTACTTGATTGTTTGAGGTTCGTCTCTTACTATTTCAAAGAAGAAAAAGCCTTAGGCTTTTTCTTGTTTGTAATTAGGTTTTACATTAAAGAATTAACTTTAGTCCAGTATCTGGGTTGCAGTGGTATTCGGGTTGCAGCGGTAGCTAGCAATCCGGGCTGCAGCGGTAGCTAGCAACCTAGTAAGAGACGGTCACGTCCAATGTTAAGAAATATAAAATACAGTAAGGACCGAAGTCTATTTCATAGTAACTGATGCAACAGGGAAAAGAAAAAGTGGTCTGTGGTTTATAAAACGTCATAAGAGGTTACATTTGATTTAAAAAAATTTGTACATCTAAAGAAAAACGCATGAAAAATGTCTCAGGCATTTTCAAATAGTTTTAGGTAGCGAACTGTTTCAAACAGTTTGTGGTAACGAACTGTGTAGTAAGAGCGACTAGTCTCAATATTAACTGAAACTAAAAAAACGGAATTTTAATATCAATAGATACATCAAAAGAATCAAATTAGTATACTAATTTTAAATGTTTCATCAAGTTTAGTCTTACTCATGAAAAGTTACGAGCCTGAGAAAACTTGCCCAATTTTTGAAAAAAGGAAAAAACAGCCCTAAAAATCATAGAATCTTAATGAAAATCACGCCATCATTTTCAGCGTATCAGAAAACCTTACTGTAGAGGTTTCAAGCTCCTATCTCCAAAAAAGTGGAATTTGGTATTTTTTTGCAAAAAGAAAGATCACGGATGCGTGTTTATTTGCGTTTTTGTTCCCCCAGGAGTGATCTTATCGACCCAGTGGTCCTGGACTGTTACAAGAGAGCTAATTCACAACAGAAACTAAAAGTTCTAGTGCCTTTTTTAATAAAAAAAAAAAATTAAAAATAGAATCACTTTACAAAAAAACTGCATTTTTGATGTCTTTTCATATAATATATTGGACCTGATCGTCTCTTACTATGTTGCTAGCTACCGCTGCAACCCGGATATTTCAATTACTATAGGCTATAGTTCGTTCTTTAATATAAAAAAAAACGGAAAGAAAAAAAGATGCTGTTTTTGGAGAATATCGTGGTTAAAGTCAGTTTTCTTGATTTTCAAGCTAATATATTTTCTTTGTTATTCAAGCCAAAGGACGGTAAGTTTCCTTTATAGAAGTTTTGGACAAGCCGGTTCAAATGTGTACTTCTTGTTTTGATCTGAATCTTTTTTCAGGAGTTATGGGTTACTTTAGTTTTTACTATGGGCCATGCTCGTCTCTTACTAGGTTTCTAGCTACCGCTGCAACCCGGATTTATTTTTAATTACAAACGTGACTAGATGTAGCAATTTCCTTTAAAATAAGCGATTATACAGCTCTTTATGATTTTCCAGTGCCCAGCTAGCTGAGGAGTAAAATCAATCGGAAAGAAAAAAAGAAACCATATGTCGAGACTATCGTGCTTAAAGTAAATTTTCTTGATTTTCAAGCCAAAATATTTTCTTTGTTATTCAAGCCAAGGGACGGTAAGTTTGCTATATAAAATTTTGGACAAGGCGGTTCTAATAGTGTACTTTTTGTTTTGATCTGAATATTTTTGCAGGAGTTATGGGTTAAATTAGTTTTTACTATGGGGCGTGATCGTATCTTACTAGATTTCTAGCTACTGCTGCAACCAGGATCATAAAACCCCAATTCTTTTGATGTATCTATTGGTATCAAAATTCCATTGTTTAGAGTTTGGGTTACTATTGAGACGAGTCGCTCTTATTATACAGTTTGTTACCACGAACTTTTAGACAATCACTAGAAAATTTATCATTTACCATGGGGAACAGTTCGTTCTTTAATATAAAAAAATCCTTACTGTATTACAAACAGGAAAAACCCCATGGCTTTTTCTTAATTGGAAGAGTAAGAGACGACCTGGCTACAACCTAGAATTATGACATCATTGATCAATCTTTAACATTAATTAATTACAAAAGCTTTTTAAACCAATTAATTTCCTTTAAAAAGATCCATTGAAAAATCTTTACGATGTCCCAGTGCCAAGCTATCTATGGAATTCTAACCTATACTATAATTAAGTGGCGTATAAAATTTAGTATAGGCAAGAATTCGTTCTTAATTATAATCATCATTATAATCACGCTGTTTGTCACTATCAATTTTTGCATGTCTATAAACTTCATCTTTATAATAACGCTGTTAGTCACTATCAATTTTTGCATCTCGATACGCCTGGTCGGTTGAATACCTTTGCTTTTCTCTTTTAAAGATGCTATCTCTCCTTTTTTGCATAGTACTGTTATTTTAAATTACGTATAACTAGCTTAGAAGGCACCTTATTACTATCTTAATTCTATTATCACTTCTTAAGTCTCGTATCAAGGACCCACAACCTAACAAAAAATAAAACTAATTTTGAAATTTTCAGGTATTTTGTTAGTTTGAATGAAAAGATTAAAATTATTGCTCAGATATCATAAATATTTTTGCAGTTTACATAATAACTTTAGCGATTCTAAACTGAAAAATAAAATCTATAAAAAAATTGAATTTTTTGGTCTGGAAATACATATTAAATCCCAAGTCGGGTAGTTAGAACCTAACCAAAAATAAAACTAATTTTAAAATTTTAAGGTATTTTTAGTTATCACTGTGCATATATGGAGGCATAATTGTCCATTACTTAGTTTCAGCTTTATTCGATGATCGAGCCTTTATGGACTAACTACATCCAACGACTATGACATTATTGATCAATATTGTACATAAAAAATTAAGTTCTTCGTAAAAAAATGATTTTATTTAAAAAAAATTAAGTACAATTGGCACTAGATCTAGAGATTTCCTTTAAAATGAGCCATTGAACAACTCTCTACGATGTTCCAGCGCCAACCTATCTGTGGAAAAGAAGAAGAAAGAAAAAAAGATGCCGTTTGTGGAGAATAACGTGGTTAAAGTCAATTTTCTTGGTTTTCAAGCCAATATATTTCCCTTGCTGTTCAAGTCAAATGACAGAAAGTTTTTCAATAGTTGTCTTGTACTTTTCAGCACAGATTGTTCTACAACACAGAGCATTTTTGCCAAATATTCAGTAGAACTAAAAGAACTGTTTAAAACACAGCTAGGAATACTTTTACTTGAGGAGGAATCTTACAAACACATATACTAATAACCCTAACAGGTTGGTTTCCGCCATAACTGAAAAAAATTGCTTTTCCTTCGCTGTTCATAGGTATGCTTGTATATTTATTTTTATTACTGCTACATAAACTGCAATTGCTCCTTCCAAAATTGCTCCTTCCTTCCAAAACCAGTCCATAGCTTGGAAGCTTTTCATTAAACTGACAAAACATTTTTTGGATTTTACTATGAAGTTTTTACAGAGCATTTCTAGCCAACTTTTCAACAGCATCCGCTCTTTCAAAGAGAATTTTAATCTGTAATTTTGAATACTTTTCGTAATCCTGGTAAAACATTCGTAAAATGTTTCTCAATTTACGAAGATCAGCATGCATTTTTGCCATCTTCTTGGACTTCTGAATGTAATTTTCGACTTTGTCCTTATGCGTTCTTTGGTAAAGCTTCGCAGAGGTTTTAATTTTTTCATTATAGGTTTTTTCACCCCAGTATCTACCCAATTGATTTTTGATACAAAAATCAAATATCTTTGAAAAGACTGCAGCATGAAAAGACATCAAAAATGTAGTTTTTAGTGGAAAAATTTATTCTCTTTAAGAAATAATTTATTTTTGTTACAAAAGAATTCTAACCCAAATAATCTTCTTTAAAATGAGCCATTGAACACCTCTCTACGATGTTTCAGTGCCAAGCTACCTGTGGAAAAGAAAAAAAAGTATCCCGTTTAGGCAGAATGTTGTAGTAGCTGCCACTTTTCTTGATTTTCAAGCCAATATATTTCCCTTGCTGTTCAAGCCAAGGGACAGAAAGTTTCCCTATATATTCCCTGTTTTGATCTGACCGTTCCGAGTTGCAGCGGTAACTAGCAACCTAGTGAGAGACGTCACGTCCAATGTTAAGAAATATAAAAACCCATAACTCCTAAAAAAAAGATTCAGATCAAAACAGGAAGTAAACTATTAGAACCGCCTTGTCCGAAACTTCTATACAGCAAACTTACCGTCCTTTGGCTTGAATAAAAAAGAAAATATATTGGCTTGAAAATCAAGGAAATTGACTTTAACCACGTTATTCTCCACAAACGGCATCTTTTTTTCTATCTTCTTTTCCACACATAGCTGGGCACTGGAACATCGTAGAGAGTTATTGAATGGCGCATTTTAAAGGAAATTAATTGGGTTAAAAACCTTTTTTAACTAAAATATTTTTAAAACAGGATACATTTTTCAACTAAAAACTGTATTTTTGATGTCTTTTCACACTGCTGCCTTTTAAAGATATTTGATTTTTGAAGCAATCAAACAGTTCGTGGCAAAGTTGTACTTAATCTTTATATTCCATAGATAGCTTGGTACTGGAACATCGTAGAGAGATGTTCAATGGCTCATTTTAAAGGAAATTAATAACATTTAAGGACGTATCCAGAGGGTTTAGTGGGTTTGAACCCCCCAGCCCCAAAATTTTTTCCGACTCATAATAACGAATATAAAATGAATATAACACAATTTAATATAAACAAAATAACATTCAAGGACGTATCCAGACGGTTTATTGGGCTTGAAACCCCCTCCCCCAAAATGTTTTTCCGACTCACAATAACGAATATAAAATGAATATAACAAAACTGAGCATAAACAAAATGTACCAAAATGATCCGGGTTGCAACGGTAGCTAGCAACCTAGTAAGAGACGATCACGTCCAATGATAAGAAATATAAAAACCCATAACTCCTAAAAAAAAAGTCAGATCAAAACAAAAAGTTCATCATTAGAACTGCCATGTCTGAAACCCCTGTATAGGAAACTTTCTGTCATTTTGCTTGAACATCAAGGGAAATATATTGGCTTGACAATCAAGAAAATTGACTTTAACAACATTATTCTCCACAAACGGCATCTTCTTTTCTTTCTTCTTCTTTTCCACAGATAGCTTGGCACTGAAACATCGTAGAGAGTTGTTCAATGGCTCATTTTAAAAGAAATCTCTAAATCTAGTGCCATTTGTACTTATCCAGGTTGCAGCGGTAGCTAGCAACCTAGTAAGAGACGATCGCGTCCAATGTTAAGAAATAAAAAACCCATAATTCCTAAAAAAAGTCATATCAAAACAAAAAGTACACCATTAGAACCGCCTTGTCCGAAATCCCTGTATAGTAAACTGTCTGTTATTTGGCTTGAACAGCAAGGGCAATATAATGGCTTGAAAATCAAGAAAAGTGGCGGCTACAACAACATTCTGCATAAACGACATATTTTTTTCTTTCTTTTTTTTCTTTTCCACAGATAGCTTGGCACTGGAACATCGTAGAGAGTTGTTCAATGGCTCATTTTAAAGGAAATTAATTGGGTTAAAACTCTTTTGTGACTAAAATAAATTATTTCTAAAACAGAATAAATTTTTCCACTAAAAACTGCATTTTTGATTTCTTTTCATACTGCAGTCTTTTCAAAGATATTTGATTTTTGTGCGTAAATCATAATCGTATACCAGCGGTAAGATTTAAACCCAGGCCTCCGAAGAGACTGGGGGCTAACACCAGCACCTTGGACCATCGGCCACGCTGTTATAATAAAGAACGACCTTTTGCCTATACTATCCGGGTTGCAGTGGTAGCTAGCAACCTAGTAAGAGACGATCACGTCCAATGTTAAGAAATATAATAACCCCTAACTCCTAAGAAAAGTCAGATCAAAACAAAAAGTACACCATTAGAACCGCCATGTCTGAAACCCCCTTTCTGTCATTTGGCTTGAACAGCAAGGGAAATATATTGGGTAGAGAATCAAGAAAAGTGGCAGCTACGACAGCATTCTGCCTAAACGGCATCTTTTTATCTTCCTTTCTTTTCCACAGATAGCTTGGCACTGGAACATCGTAGAGAGGTGTTCAATGGCTCTTTTTGAAGGAAATTAATTGGGCTAAAACCTTTTTTAGCTATAACAAATTATTTTTAAAACAGGATAAATTTTTCACTAAAAATTGTATTTTTGATGTCTTTTCATACTGCTGTCTTTTTAAAGATATTTGATTTTTGAAGCAATCAAACAGTTCTTGGTTATCCAGGTTGCAGCGGTAGCTAGCAACCTAGTAAGAGACAATCACGTCCAATGTTAAGAAATATAAAAACCCATAACTCCTAAAAAAAAAGTCAGATCAAAACAAAACGTAATAATCGTATACCAGCGGTAAGATTTGAACCCACGCCTCCGAAGAGACTGGTGGCTATCACCAGTGCCTTGGACCTCTCGGCCACGCTTCCTGTCATAACCATATATGTGAATCTGGGTTGCAGCAGTAGCTAGCAGCCTAGTAAGAGGCGATCAGTCCAATGCTAAGAAATATAATTACATAAAGGAAATTGATATATTTTAAAGTAAAGAATGAACAGTAAAAACCAAACCTTACTTTCCTAGAAACCATCATCATCCATTAAAAATTAACTTAAAATTATGCTCCGGGTGAGGCTTGAACTCAGGACCTTAGGATTACGAGACCTAAGCTCTAACGACTGAGCTACCGAATCTTGTATATTATGAAAGATTATACATTTTGTGACAATTTTGAAAAAGATATAATATAGAACAAATTTTTGCCTTTATAGCATGATAAAAGAACAGACAAAACCAACGGTGTTGTTGTGTGTTATAAAATCTATAATAAAAGGAGAATCAGTCCTTAGAATGATATAGTATTGTACCAGCCAGATTTGAAAACTTTGAAAAGTGGTGACAAAACAATGCCTACAATGAGCTGTTATGACAAGTTAGCTGCCTGATTCTTTGAGGGTCGTCTCTTATTATTCCAAAGAAGAAAAAGCCATAGGCTTTTTCCTGTTTGTTTCCGGGTTGCAGCGGTAGCTAGCAACCTAGTAAGAGACGATCCCCTCCAATGTTAAGAAATATAAAACCCCCCAACTCCTAGAAAAAGAGTCAGATCAAAACAAAAAGTACACCATTAGAACCGCCTTGTCCGAATCCTCTATAAAGGAAACTTACCGCCCTTTGGCTTGAATAACAAAGAAAATATATTGGCTTGAAAATCAAGAAAATTGACTTTTACCACGTTATTCTCCACAAACGGGATATTTTTTTCTTTCCGCTTTTTTTTCCTGCTCAGCTAGCTGGGCACTGGAAAATCATAGAGAGCTGTATAATAGCTCATTTTAAAGGAAATTGCAACATCTAGTCACTTTTGTATTTAAAAATAAAATACTTTTTAAAGTAGAATCAATTTTGTCAAAAAAATTGCATTTTTGATGTATTTTCATACTGCAGTCTTTTCAAAGATATTTGAATTTTGAAGCAATAAAACAGTCCATGGTAATGAACTCTATAGTAATAATAGCTACTTGTCTCAATAGTAACCGAAACTCCTGGAACCAAAATTTTCTTTTTTGGCTTAATCGCTAAAATTATTATGTAAACTGCAAAAATATTTATGATGCCTAATCAGTAATAGTAATTTTTTAATTTAAACAACAAAAATACATGAAAATTCTAAAATTAGTTTTGCTTTTTGTCTCCTGGAAGAAAAATTTTTTTCATCTCAGTTCAAATTTATTATTGTATCCTGGAACCAAACTTTTTTTGGTTTGTAACCCGTAAAGTACATATCTCCATACTATTGTCTCATAATTGCAATTATTTTAGTTTTCAGTCCAGAATCGCTAAACTTATTATGTAAACTGCAAAAATATTTATGGTGTCTAACCAATAATACTAATTTTGTAATTCAAACAAGATAAATACCTGAAAATTTTAAAATTAGTTTTGTTTTATGCTAGGTTTTAGATACTCGACACGGGATTTTGTATACTTAATAATTTTAAACCTTGAAAAAATATGGTCTCACGCGAGTGGAAAAAAAGAAAGAATAACCAAAAACAATATCAAAATAGA
>JAQQPU010003362.1:45193-55226 GCA_029168905.1 Artemia sp. Kazakhstan ARC1039 | reverse complement strand
AAAAAAATCCTGGGTACGGCCTTGATTGTCGTAAGTATGGACATACTCTGTTTGTCCTCTTTATGAAGGACAAAGATGAAACTATGACAAGAGTCGTTTAAAACTTTGTTCTCTAGGTCAACTGCAACTTCAGTCGATGATTTTCATTAAGATCTATGCTTCATCTTCGATTTTCATTGAGCCGTCAATTTATGATGAAACTGTCTTTGAATAGGGCTCAATATTGGAAATTCTTTAGCTTGATTTATCTTGGCGATCAAAACAATTTGTCAAGTCCCCCCTACTGCAGTTTTGAAGATTGATGATTCGGCCTAATTATATTCCGTTCGATAAAGTTATTTAAATAGGCTATGTCTACTTTTTTGGAACAAAATTCTAAAGGTATTCAGTGGAACAGATATATCATTATTCTTGAATTTGTGGTGAAACCCTGTCTATATACGAATATTGAATTTTTGATCATTTCATAACATAAACGTTAGAATAAACGCTAGAAAGCAAGTGAACTTTTATCCTTCAGATGAATGCAAATGGGTCAGCAGAATAATAATAATAATAAAAAATAGCATAGATGCTTGTATAACAAATAATGCGCAGACATGCATATTAGAAGAGTGGGAATTTCAGGTCCATGCTCGTCCTATTCCTTAAGTTTTAAGATTATAGTGATTGTCCTAAATTCCTTATGTGATTCACCTATTTTTATAATTCTTTTTTTTTCACTTTTACACCCTGCAGAAATTTTGAGCTCCCTTTCGAATGAATTCATACGCATCTGATGCTAAGGTTAGGTCTTATGAACTGTTTAAGAGACTTTCTATATTTTGGTGCAGTTTGGATAACATTTCCAAGTTTTGATAAAAAAAAAGCATGCGAAAATGTTAGTTGAATATTTTGCGTAAATAAGCGATCTTCAAAAAGGGGAATTGACTCCCAATTTTTGTAGAAATACTCAAAGCTATTTAAGACGCAATCAATCAATCAATCTATCAATTTATTCAAACAATAAATTCACTACAAAAACACTTCAACATAGACTCCCCCGTAAAACTCTATGGCCAAGAAAAACTAGGGGAGAAACAAAAATGAAACAAATATCTTAAAAAAACATTTTCAAAATAATACATTTACGCCTTTCAGAGACTCAACACAATAGAGAAAAAAGAATCAAAAAGAAAAAAAAGGAAAGAAATTACAATGTTTAAGAGACTCAAACTTTAAGAGAACAAAAAAAATAGAATAAAATCTACAACAATCTCATCTTAAACGATTTGAGATTATGAGGTATATAAGTTTGATGTTCATTTGTAATCATTATACCTAACTGCTACTTTTTTTTTCAATTATTCCTTACAAATATCCTAGTGAATTAAAACCCCCAACACAAAAGCTCGCAAATTTGTCCACTAGATAAGATTGTAAAACGACCAACCCCTTTGAATGAGAATTAACAAATTTTTGATTCACTTGGTCCCCTGACCATCCAAGAATATTTTCGCAGAACCTTCTAAGAATCGTGGAAGATTCTAAAAAATAATTTTATTACATTCACAACAGTTTATTCTTACTCATTTTTTTTAAAAAAAGGAGACAACCACCTTGAACGTCTAGCTTTACTGTTTCTTCTACGGCTGAGATACTACTTACTTTGGGAACTCGAATGTCCCTGTTTGCTCCTCGAAACAGTTCAAATGTTTACAGCCGTATAAGACCCTGTTTGTTCCGTAGATTAGTTTGGAAAGCGTTTATCGCGGTAGTAAACATCAATGTCACTTTGATGTTCGACATTGAGAAAGGAGTAAGAAAGTAATGTAAGCATTCTGTCAATTATGTTTGGCCTCTTTTGAGACCTATTGAAACTGTATGGAACTGGCTACTGAAATTCCTGCATATAACAAGGGGAAAATTTTGGTACGGAAAAAGATGTCATTTTACTGAAAAAATGATAGTGAAATTGAAGCACTTGATTTTGTTATCTTCGTCCTAACCTTCTTATAAGCCATTCTGTTGTATTTTTTTGTTTCTTTTTCTAACTGAAAAAATCGTTTTAAGATTTAGACAGGACTTCAAAAATATTTGACGATGAGAGAGGAAGAGAGGAGAGAAGGGGGAGTAAAGGAATTTTTCCAATAGTGTAAAAATTTTGAAATTATTTTCGATTGAAATTGATCTCACAACGGAAATGACTTACTTGCAATATTTTTGGCATAATGCTTAAATATTGATTAACAGTTGGATAGTTACGTCTTAGAAAGTTATTTCTAAATGGGTAACTGATCTTTGATACGGGTGCCCCCTCAGAAATCTTTCTGTGGGGTTTGGAGGGGGGCTTGGGTAGTTAAGGTCGGAGAACGGATTATTTTTTTATTAGACACTTTCTTTGTGCCGCTTTTACGTACTGTAAGATTTTGCTGTGTGTGGCAATTTTTTTTCAGACGAAAATTCTCCGACCCTCTCCTTGGCATCCTGCTGTAAGCGCTTGTCGACCATACATTCATCATAAAAAAACTTGTTAGAAGATAAGAATATTTGAAATATTATCAGAGATGGGAGTATAGACATGGTTGAATCCTCCCCTCCCACTTTCCTATTTTTTAGCGAAGTTTCCTGTATTTTTCATATAATCTGTTGCTTTTAGCGTTTTTTAGTGTATCTTCCACTCCTCCTCCGAAATGTTTGAGCCCTCCAAATAGATTTCATCGTTCTTGTCTGCTTAAATACACTTTCTTTCATGAAGTATTGATAATTCTACGTAATACACCCCTTCCACTACGGTTTAGGTAACTACTACTAGCTATGATTGTCTAATTTCTTGGATTATTTAAATTTTATGTTTTGAGTTTTATTTTATCTATCTTATTTTAGTGTGCTTTATGGTAACAAAATAAGTGAGCTACCTTCAGGAGTATTCAGTGGTTTGACTTCACTTCAGCTCTTGTAAGTACCATTTTTCTGTCTTTTTTAAAGATAATTACTTGCAAAAATTCCTTATTATCCATTAAGAAGTGCATTATCTTTGAGGTATCTTTTGAGTGTATGTCGTGCCACATAAGTTGGGAAGGGAGAGGGAGCCTTGAACCTCCAGAAAATAAGAGGAAACGATGAAAAATAGATACAATCATTTGATTTGTACTGTGTAATGGCATATAACATGTCCTTTCATAGTCTCAAACCCCTCCTAGAATTAATTAGAATCCTTAAAAGAAATATCAGTAGAAGTGTCATTTGAGTGTCATTTGTATATGAATAGAATAGTCCCCTCTTTTTACTTCTTACTTACCTTCTAAAATTTCTTAGGTTTAAATGCAGAAAAAATGACTAATATGATTCTACTCCCAAATAAAATGGTAAATTTGATTTTTTTTGTCATTTTTTTCTGACAAAATGGTTGTTCGAAATCAGGCACTGTCCAATTGCTGAAGTATTACCGTAGGCACAAGATTACCAGAGGGATAAACTAGACAGTTGAGTAATTTGGTGAAACTCTAGATGAAGGGGCATCACCTTTTTTAAGCCCAGGAAAATCGGAATTATTAAAAAACTTCATTAAAAACTCTAAGTGATTCTTAAAAAGAAATACTCAACTGCTCTTGTACCTACCGGCCAAATCTAAAACACCAATTTTACCTTGTATTTCCTAGGGAGTACCTTATTTTACCTTATTTTAACAATTTTACCTTATTTTACCAATTTTACCAGTTTTACTTACTGAGTTTTTATTTTATGGTAATTTTACAACACTACATTGAACCTCCAGACGACAAGAGGGAACGATGAAAAATACAATCATGTGATTTCTATTGCGTAATGGCATATAACATGCCCTTTTATATTCTCAAGCCCCTCCTAGAAATAATTAGAACCCTTAAAAAAATATCAGTAGAAGTGTCATTTAAGTGTCATTTGTATATGCATAGAATAGTCCCCCCTTCTCTTCTTCAAAATTTCGAAATTTGCTTTTATATTCGTGCATAATTTTCATAATCGCGTGTTTTTGTTATTTGATGTCTATTGTCTGTATTTCTTTCTAACTTTTAATTTTTTTAGAAGAGGGGGGTCGAAATTCAAGAAAGGGAGACGTTTTGCGTTTTATTTGAAAAATATATGAAATTATAGCAGTTATTTTAAGATTTGCTTGTTTTTCGTGGGAAAGGATCACTGGCCCGAAGGCTACATGTCCTACATATGTTTCTGTTTAAGATCATTTTCAACCATTTTGTATTTTACAAAATATAATAGGACTATGGTTGTTTTTGCCAAGGGATTGACTACTTTTCCAGCAAGTGTAAATCTCATAGAGGCACTTGTTCCATCTCGTGTGGCAAATCATTCATGCAGTTGCACTAGTTGATCATGGTGCATGGTGCACCTTATGCCACGTATGGCTTACTTCTGCTATCCAGTGCGTCTCCGCACTATGTTTGGCACACTTCCGCCACACATGGCACGTGTCAACTGGTGTAAATGATCCTTGAAACCACGCAAATAACCGTCGGTTAGTGTTGGTGCCACGTACTTTAAACAAGTATTATAAATTTGTCAAGATCTCTTGACAATTAACACTGAAACGGGAGTTTAACATGAGTGAAACTTTTAGCAACTTTGTTTTCGTCTTTTGAAGTAAGTTTCCTTTTATCTTTCATCGAATTTTTCGATGAATTTCATCTTTCATTTTATTACCTTTTTCTGCTTGTGTCATTCTTTATGAGACTAATATTGTCTTGTGTTGTATTTTATCGTTTTTTCAGCTGACTAATTTTATTACCTTCAAAAGCATAAAAACTTTGATGTAAATATTGTTTTTTCAGATTACTGAACGCAAACAGAATTAGCTGTGTGAAGAGAGGTACATTCCGAGATTTAATAAATCTTAATATACTGTAAGTAATTTTCTCTTCTTTTTGAAAACATTTAATATTCAATTAGTAGCCTATACAGAAAAAAGTGTAATAGCGAATCTGAACGGCCGTCTAGAGTAGGATCTGAACTAGGGTTTTCTATATCCCTGGGGTATTGGACATGGAGTTCAAAATTAAGGCCGATGCAAATGAGCAGGGGTGTCGTTTGTGGGGAGGCAGTTGCCCCCCCCCCCAAATATTTAAAAAAAATAGACAGCCCCCCCCCTTCCCCTGACTGGCTGGGAACGCCCCCCCCTCCCCCCCCCCCAATAAAATGCTGTGTAGAATCGCCCCTGCAAATGAGAAAGGGGAACTGATAAAATAATAAATTACAGTTCGGCTGAGAACCATAATGCCATCTAACGCCACGTACGACGAATTCTACCGACTGGCCGGTCATTTCTACCGGAATCAATATTTGGTGCACTGCTGTAAAATCAGTTAGACTGTAGCAATAATGTAGTAAATGCGCCGAAAATTTGCATTCTTTTTTCTTTAGACTAACCAAGCTTATTAAGGGAGGTCTATACTTGACGCTTCCGACTTGGATATTGTAAACATCACTCTTCTCTTCCCCAGAAAATTCCCACGTTGTTTTGGTACAATTGTAATATTTAATGAAGTAAAAAGGGATGATAAAACCGGTACATTTATTAGATATCTAAGTTCATACCTGTTTTTTTTTGTTAGCATTTGTCTTCAGGACTTGCAACAATCATCGCTTTTAGGTCTTCATCAGCTAATAGCTGATAAAAACCTTCTGTAAATCCCTAACTAATTGTACCCGAACGTTAAGCTGCTTTTTAAGATAAGCTTTCCTATCGGCTTCCTTCGAGGCTAGTGAGCTGGAACAAGCTCAATTTATCAAAGGGGCTACGGACTTTTCCAAGAGTGCTCAAACGTTTTGTGGTGTGGTGGAAAAAACGGAAAGCCGGTGAAAATTCTGCAGGGGGAGCAAGGGTTTGAAAAAAAATATATAGTTTTTGCCAGATAAGTTCAACCTTTTTTCTGAATTTTGCCAAAACTTGCCTTTTTTATTCAACATTCGAAGGAAAAGAAGAGCGGGGTTTGGTCTATATCTTTGTCTGTACTGGTTGGTGGTTGTCCATGTTGGTGGCTGGTGTTTAGTGGTGTATCTTTACAAGGTGATGAATTAGCTTCAAGCATATATACAGTTTTTTTTTTGAGGGTAGAGGGCCAATAACAAAAAACAAATATTGTTTGATACTTTGAATAAGGAGTGCTCAGAAAATACGGAAAATTTTGTATTTTGAGCGTGGGTGGGCTACTCAGGGATGTCCCCCTTTTCCTGTCCCCATCCCTAATTGGCATTGGAGATTTTTGAAAAACACCTGCTCGAACTTACAGGATTGTAAAACATGAACACTGAACGTAAACACTAATTGGGCGATCTTCTAAACCTTTGTCTTTCGAAATTGTCCTTTCATAAAAAAAAAAATACAAAAAATGGTTTATGAGACTTATTAATTACAAATTTCTAAAAATTTTAGAATACTGTTTCTAGTATTATTTTCAGTATACTGTTTTAAGAAGAAGATGTTAATGCGTCATGTAATTTGCATTTTGTAGTTATCAGTTTTACCTAAATTTAAATGGAAGACTAAAAGTAGCTGACCCACCGAAAGAAAAATAGAAGATGTGCCAAACATAAAATCATTTGGATAGGGACTTATCGAGGTTACACCCTAACGCAGTTGTACGTTCCATCCTTATAACTACGCAACATTTAATTTATTTATTATAAACAAGTTAAAGACAAGTTAATAGAAGTAAAATTGAAAAACAATTTCAGATCGAACTGAAAAGCGAAGTTAAAGCACAAAATGAACATGATTTGTCCGAAATATGAATTGGACTGCCACATATCAGCCCCATCACTTATAGTAGATTCTGACTTGTGCTCTACTGAAGTTATGTTGGAAGGCAAAAAAAAAATACAGCCGGCTGATAACTGCGACTTTAAATTTAAAAATGTTATCAATTATCGACTCCCTTCCTATTTTAGGCAATTTGTGTTTATTCTTACTTTAAATATTCGTATTGAATTTCGTGTGAAAAAGTTTTTTGGTTCTTATTTAGAAGCCAGTAAACACGCGAGAAAGACTGCATCGAAATGTCAAAGATGCTATGAAATCATATGAAAATCATATGAAAAAACAGGTTTGATATGAAAAACAGGTTTTTGCTGACTAGTGATGTAATGCTCACTCCTTGACAAAGATTTAAACTTTAGTTTTTTGGGGTTGAAGGGGCAAGTAAAGTACCTAGGTTAAGTTAGGCTGGGTTAGGTTAGGTTACGTGTTTAATATAGGCCATGCTTTACCAACCCCTCCCCCCTCTAATGTGCAAATATATATCACAAATGGTACTTGTTAAGAATCCGATAAACATGCGAGAATTGTATTGCGAATATCAGATATGCATTACCCGGTACTTATATGAGACGATGTATAAACAAAGGGTTTCTCACTCCGGGAACTATATTTAAACGTTAGCTTTTTAGGGTTTAGAGGGAATAAAAGGTACCTATGTTTGGTTAGGTTAGGCTACGTATTTAATGTATGCTATGCTTTATCCCCCCCCCCCCTAATGTGAAAAAATATAGCCCAAATGTTTCTAAACTATTATATTTTCATCCTATTTTGCTTTATTTTATTAGCATTGACGAAACTCTACATCTCGTCTGTTTATCGGATTCATAACAAGTACGCCCAAGTTTGTTTCTGAACTATTATATTTTCATCCTATTTTGTTTTATTTCATTGGCATTAACGAAACTTCACTTCTCGCGTGTTTACTGGATTCTAAATAAGTACCGTTTTTAGTCTTATAGCATACGTAGCCATCCTAAAAAAAGGGGATAATCGTATTTTAAAATCACTTGGTTACTTGAAAATTCATAGCGATTGCGGCTGCCTTTTAAACAAGTAAACATATAAAGGAAGACATTTAAAGATTTATTATGCGTCATCAATCGGTACAATAAGCCCGATAACCATATAAGGTATGTGTAAGTTAAAACCTTTTTATGCAGCAAGTACATTTTGTTTTAGGCTGATCATATGTCTCGTAAAAGTAATTTATTTGACTGAAGTTTTCTTCTTAAGTTGACCTTTATTTACTTATATTTTATATAATTTTTGCTTAAGTATTGATGTAATCTCCAAATTGTTCCTTCTTTTCAGGAGTAGTAGAAACTGAGAATCGTTCGTTATCTATGTGGAACGTTTGTTCGATGACTCGTTCAGTGAGGCTTTACATTCCTCAACTTGAATTCATTAATAGTTTCTTAGACTAACCTGTTTTTTTATTTAAATGAAATAAAAGTACATAAATATTTAAGTAACTGCGAAGTACTGATAAAGCTTTTATCAATGGAAATTTTTTTTAGAATATATAACTAAAGAATAGAAGAAAATGACTTAAAAATATGGAAAATATTCCATTTATAAATCGAATGGAAATATGTAAGTAACAGTAAAACTTTTGATTAAGACAGTGAAAAATTAGCTTTAAAAACCTAATATTTCAGTTTCACGCCCAGAAACCTTGTTCAGTCAAAAAAAGGGACAACTAGATATCTAGTTAAAGAAATAAAAGAAAATAACATGAAGAGACGAAAAATTCTATAGATAAAGAAAACAAGACGAAAAAAAACACAAAAAAAACTGAGGTCTGTAAATAAACTCCGGTATAAGCCTAGAATTGGGACTATTGAGAAGGAATAAGAAAGCAATTCTTACTTCGTAATATGCAGAAAAATTGTAGCTAGCAAATTTTGAAAGTGATCCCCCCATATCCCGCCCTCTAATGTGCAAATATATAACCCAAATTATATATTTCACTCTTGTTTCACTCTTGTTTCAAACTTTGTATCCGTAAATTGAATCAATGGTTACAAAATAAAAAAACGAAAAAAAGGGAAAAATATACAATCTGAGCCATATGTTTGAAACTTAGGGGGAACTAGGGGGGAAGGGATAGGGGTAAAGTGTAGTGGAATTACTTTCAAAATTTGTTAATTACTGTTTTTCTGCATATTATGAAGTAAGAATTGTTTTCTTACCATTTTTTCTTCTTAATAACCCCAATTCTAGCATAAAAACTTATTTATTTTGATTCATTACCCGGGAGTTGTCACTCCCTGAAGTAAGCCTGTTTAATAGATGTAACAGAGATAAAATTTTATCTGTTTTTTCTTCTTGAATCACCTGCAGTAAATTGATATGTTTTTGTTTTGTTGTGGTAAAGCCGAGATAGAGCCAGGGACGAATGTCCAGTAATTAGTTCTGTATAAGGTTACAAATAGGAACAGGTCAAGTTTAATGAAGTGATGTTCTGCTAGATGTATCGTTCCCGTTTGTCTATCAGAGATCTGATTTTGTTCAAAATTTCGGTACTTGGGCATTATATGGGCCTTCTAAAAAGTTTAGTTTGGTTAATGCTAATGAAATAAAATGGGATGAATATATAATAGTTTATAAACAAATTTGGGTACTTGGGCACTATATGGGCCTTTACAAATAAACCAGTCACGAAAAACCCGTTTTTGACGGGTTAGCAGCTATAGAGTAATGCAATGATAGCGTGGTTTTCATTGTGTATACATTAATTAAACTGTCGTTTTTTGGGGTTTAGGGGGGGAGGTACCTAGGTTAAGTTAGGTTACGTATTTAATATATGCTATGCTTTACCTCCCACCCCCTCCCCTAATGTGCAAAGATATAGCCCAAATTTGTTTCTAAACTATTATATATTCATCCTATTGTATTTTATTTCATTAGCATTAACCAAACTTGAGTTTTCAGAAAGGCCCGTATAATGCCCAAGTACAAAAATTTCTTTGTCTAATAATCTGAAATCGAACATTTTTGCGGAAATTTTATATTTGACTAGGCTGCATACATTTCAACATTTTTTTACGTCATTTAACAAAAGAGTTGTGATACAGAGATGTAGGGAAAGTGAGGGGGGGCGAAAGACTCTTATCCCTTCACTTTTCCATTGAAACCTCAACATTTTATTCAATTTAATTTGTATTTTCCAATTTTTTACCCCAAAATTTAATCTATTTTCTTCTATTCAGCCTCCCATATTTATACCCTCGTATATAT
>JAQQPU010003362.1:19388-32135 GCA_029168905.1 Artemia sp. Kazakhstan ARC1039 | reverse complement strand
GTCTTTCGTATTTTGGGTGATTTTTTAGTTTTTTTTTTTTTTTTTTCTGTAAAATTTCATAAACTTCAGAAAAAGTATAAAAAAAAACTATAAAAACACCCAAAATATTGCTTCTTTATATAGGCTATATTCTGGGCTATTTTCTTTTGCAACGGGGCCGTAACGTTATGTTCAATTCGAGATTAAACGTCTCAACAAAGCTTACTCTTAGTTTTTATTTAATATACGAAAGACTACAGCAAAGTTTTGAAATTAGAAAGCCCTTTTCCCTGGTTCACTCCAAAGAAGCTCAATCAGCTTAGAGTATCGTGTGAATTAGTCTCCACTAAATTAATGCAAAGGGATTAAGGAGTATGAAAGGAAATCCTGACTATTGAAATTCGTACTTCCAGAAAGCTTCGTGGGCTTTGTGCTTTCGATTTTAATATCTCAGGAATTAGCATACTTCCTTGTTTGTTTTGTTTATTATCGGAGCAGAGGAAATGACAGGTATTAATTGAAGCAACAGTCAGAAGCCTCTTTGTCCTGTTAGTTTCAGGTTTACAAATAGAATAAGGGCCGTCAAAAAACTTTCCCGTAGACGGGAGTGTAACTAAAAGGCTTTTTCAGTTGGCATAAGGTTTAAAACAAATCTTTGCCGAACTAATATAATAATAATATAATAATAAAATAATATAATATTAATAATAATTGATCAGAAAGTGTAATTCACCGGTATTAGGGTAACTGGCAGTACTATTCGAATGAGAAATGATATAATCTATAATTCTAGGGTATTCTGTAGCCTAAAACCGTCAGAAAATTTTGGGACCGCCACGTTGAGCAGTTGGGTACTTGTTAAATATCCCGACTCCACCCAAGAAGTGAAGTTAGGTTAATCCTAATGAAATATACCAAAATATGATTAAAATACAATACTTCAAAAACAAAATTATGGAAACTACAGAAGAAAACTATGGAAAGCAGGCCGCGCAGAACGCATTATGTTAAATACCTAACTTAACCTAGCCTAATAAACTCTATATATTAAATATTTAATAAAATATACCTACAATCTATTTTTTTTTCATTGAGACTATGCTAATTATAACCTACTGCCTACAAACAGACCCGTTTTTCTCAGATCTTACAGATCAAAATTCTTGAGTGGGGTCGGGATATCTAACAAGTACCAGCAGTCCGGTTTGAGTAGGGGATGTACGTACGTGGCTGTAACCGAACAGAAATTATACCTAGACATGAAACCTCTATTAAACTCTGATACTGTAGTTCATTGGCACCCTTCCTGCCGAGGGGCAAACTTCCGCACTACTTCTTACTTTTCGCTACCTTTTCTGGGCTGGATACCTTCTGTATAGTTTTACACATGAAGTGGAATAATATATTTTTTCAAGATACAAAAACAATAAAAAGACGCATCGGACAAATAAACGTTCAAATTTGGATATGTCCATTTATTAGACAGTGAAAACAGATACAAAAGTCTGGATATTTCGACTACATATGAATCGGTTGTCATCAGCAGAAACTACTACTACTACTACTAACAACTCACCGCAGCACCAAGCCGCCTGAGATTTGCCTGGAAGAGTTAAAAGAAAATGGGTTCATCCAAATTCTTGACTTGTAAATTTCTTCTTTGATATTGCCTAAATGTAAGCTGAATTTCTAGTGAAGGGGGCAAAATCATCTATTTCTTCTAATTGCAAAAGGAACGTTTTTGAATTTACAGTTCTATACTTGATTGGTCACATCTCCCCATATATACGACGTATTTTCTACGTAAAATCTTATTAGGCTTTGTTTCCACGACCACACTTGTTATTATTTTGTTTTGTATAAATATTTTATTTTTAATACTTTACTGTTTCTGCTAATGACGACTGCTGTATGGTCGGAATATCCAGACTTTTATACCTGTTTTCACTGTCTAATAAATTGACTTAAACCCCATTTGAACGTTTATTTGCTCGTCATAGAAACGTAGTGTGGTCTTGGAAAAAAAAAAATACTTAATTGAAGGTATTACGTCGAAGACACGTCGGCATATACTTTTGCAATTCCTTAAACTTTAATTCAAACTCAGTTGCGAATATATTTCTTAAATATCAAGTATTTCAGATACAGAATATTTCTATCCCAATTTTTCAATGCTAATACTTTAGAAACACAGTAGACAGAATATACAGTATCGACTAAGGCTATACTCTCCCGCTCTCCGTTAAAAAAATGTGAAACAGATTTAAAACCACACAAGATTCATACTCCGCCTTCGCACATGCGTGATTCTGATGTACACGAGTACACATCACGGTATTCCTATGAAAAAACCAGATTGAATGCCGAGTAGCAACTGAACTAGGCTGTGACGACACGGCTCAGAGTCTTTAGACGCGGTATCAAATGTGTTTCATGTTTGGAAAAAGAAGACGCTACAGTCTACAGTGTTTACAAAACAATCCATCTGCTATATATAAGCGATTGCATCTGAAAGCTATGACATACTGATTTAGAACGGTAGTACCAGTTTCTCCGGAGAGTGGAGATCAGATAAGTTAATGGGTTCTGGGCTGCTCACAAGAGAGTATACGTTTTTCTCATTTTTTAACTAAAGGCAAGTAACTTTATCTCGTTGCAGAGATTGTATGCGGTCAATAGCTTTCATTAAAATGTGATAATTTGTATACGTAATTTGGAAAGTTTTTTCGTACCAAATATTTTTTACCAAAATTTGTCCTATTAAATACAAATTCTGTCTTACTAATACCCTGCTTTGCCTCGGGGCTGTAGAATTGAGTCTTAACTTAAAGAAACTTTGAGGGGGAGGGGAGGAGATAAGGGGACTTATATAAAACAGTATGCATCGCATCTTTTCTTTTTTGCTTGTCTTCCAACACGCTTTTTGGCTAGTTGAATTATAATTTATGTTTCAAACAAATTTAATATTTCAAACACAAAATTATTCGATAGCAGTATTTAATTACCAGTAGTTTCCCTAAAATTCAATTGGTTTTCGTATCGCTATGAAGATTTTATTAAGTTGAGTATTTTCAAAAACTTTTCAAAGTTTTTCGAGAAGGTTTTCTGAAAAAATCTTTTTTTAAGTTTTCCAAAAGTTTTTCCAAAACTCCAATTTACGTATGATGGAGAAGATTCTGACCAATTTAAAAATTCTGGAACTATGAAAGTATTTTTTTCTGTACAATACTTCAAATACGAGGTATCAATACCAATTAATATATAACACACGAAAATTTTCACATTAATACCTTTTTCAGGTCCTTGTACGATAACAACATCCAGACCTTAAGTAATGGAACCTTTGATACTCTTGAAAGTATCCAGACCTTGTAAGTATGATTTCATATTTTGAATCCTACCATTTTGTTCTCTCTAGTTTTACTAGATGGCGCGCATGTACGCCATTTTAAGGCTTTTTGAGGTGGCTGAGCATTGAGTTCTTTAAATAAGTGCATTTTCAAAGTGATGTTTTAGATTATACTTTTAGCGCGATAGTCCTAAAAAATTGTTCTTTTTAGCATCTGGTAATGCTTGTTTGTTCCAACTCACTATTAGCATAAGCGCTTTGTTAAATGCAGTCCGCGGTTCTTACTGCGTATTGCAATCAATTGAAATGACAAGCAATAAATAATTTAAATTTACTGCAGTTATTACCACTTGAGGAACGGTCTAATTAACTTTTCGCAAATAAGCCTTTTTTAGACTTAAAAAAATATATACTATAAGCTCTTGGCTTATAAAATTGAATTCTACTCTGTTTCTTTTTTTGGCTAATATAAAATATAATAGAAATTATATATCTATATAAGAACTTATTGGGACTTACTTAATCTTAATGTGCTGCCAAGTATGATGGAAAAAATCAAGTATAACAAATTTTGTCAAGCACTTTGATACAGTAGAATTAGGCAACTCAAGTTATTGAAATCGTTTTGTGACACCATAAGATTAATTGCGATAAGTCATAAGAAGCTCGCTCGTTTCTTTTGTGACATTATTTATGGCGCCAGACCTCTACAAAATTAAAGCTTAATGTGTCACTTGTCAATGTCTTTGTTTTAATTTGATTGGGACAAAATTTTGATCTCTATCCCCCTCCCTTTGTTTCCAGTATTTTTTACTTTATATTACTGATATTCTTTCTGTCCTTAATAATATTTGTGTGTATTGGCTATATATATATTTTTCTGTATTTTTTTTATTTCCATTGAAAAAAGATATTTTTTCAAAATATTCAATATTTTTTCAATATATATTTTTTCAATTATATATTATATATATAAAACGTTTACTTTCATTTAATTGAATTGGTTCATTTAGCCTCGTTTATAGCCATGGTATTTATATTGCACCGTATTGAATATTTTATTATATGGTATATGACGTTGTATATGATGGCACCCTAAAACCATAACAGGCTATTGCGGTGCATAAAATTATTGCACAAAGTGTGCTGCACTATTGCGCTGTACAAATATACTGATACCTCGGATTTAAATAAATAATGAACTAAGTAACGAATCCGCCTGTATGGCAAGATAGTATCGTTGACAGGATTTCCCTTCTGTGAAGGCAATATCAAGATTTGGCATGGTATGCATATAGTGTTCCATGTTCTCCTCTGATGGCGCTGGTAGCCAATGCAGCTTTTGCCACGTTTAAAGAGGTAACCATAAACTTATATCTAAAATTATTTCCTAGACCCCACTACCCTCCCACGTATAATTACAATCAAACAAAAATATAATAACGGCTTAAGCTTCTAATTAAGAATTACTTTAATAAATTCAGTTGACTTAGAAAAAAACGTTCATTGTTTTAGCTATGAGTTTTTGTCCGTTAATATTTTTTTTCATTTTATTGTAACTGCAAATTTTATTAGCAATACGTACTCACATTGAGTAATATGACTTGAATAAAACAGGTAGGCATTAAATTACACTCTTAATCTTCAATTTTTTCTTTATGTAAAGGGTTTGCGGAGGCTAGCAACACTGTTAGGCTCAAGCAGTGTGAGAGCAGGTACGGCTGTTTGGTAAGGTAAGCCTGGCAGGGCGTTTCAACAATAATTGGTTTTGTATTCAGTTTATTCAGTTGGGCTTAATCTTTTCATTATTCTATGACTTAATACGCAATTTCGGCAAGTTTGCTCGTCATGATCATTTCTGAAATAAAATATCAACTCCTTCTAAACATAAAGGTTCTGAGAAACCCAACCAGGCAGTGCTAGGCTCTACCTGCAGCAGCATCGAGAACCAGTTGACCGAGGTCAGTGGTGAAGACTCTACAACTAGACTACCTGACAATATTTCCACTTTTTCAGAAAATTTCTTTTTCTAGCCTCGTATCATTTCGGAAATTATGTAATTTTTACGCTTCGCCTCACCTTTATGTAAAATTGAAAATTTTAACTTCGGACAATCAATTAAATTGGTAATAAATATCAATTACATACCCTATCCAGGTGGTTCCTTGTTTCCATACGTTCAGAATGCCTGCTTACTTTTTCTTTTAATCTCATCCGTCAAGCCTTTCTAAAGCCTCCTCTTTTTTGCCTCGCGGATTAATATTCCAGGATTTTCTCTTTTTTTCAAGTCTTTGGCGCTTTTGATGCCATGATATAAAAAATTTATGATCCCTCTGAAATTCCTGTCATTCAGATTCTTGAACAACAGATTATGTGCCACGCTCTACAGAAACCACTTTTGATTGTCCTTCTTCAGTATTCGCCTAACGTTGTTGCATCTGCAAAAATTGTGTTTTTGCCTATAATTCTTATATCATTGCCATAAAGCTCGCCAGTCATCATTATTCGCAAGAATGTTTTTTACAAATTTTGACAATGGCAAAAGAATTTAACTGCCTCACCAGACACAATTGATCCAGTAACCGAATATTCATGATGTTTTCAGGATTGTAAATCTAAAAAACCTATTTTAATCCCCATAAAACCCCATAGGGTTTGTTTTATGTGGGTGCCCTTGTTTTTTTTATCGTTGAATTGGAATTTTGTTGTGTTTGATTTTGTTGATAGGGTTCTATTGTTCACCATAGCGTGCGGAATGTGTGACTTCTCTTCTAAGGTGATATATGTCTTTTGAAGAGCGTTAATAACGATTTAGTGACATGTTCGCTAAATTTAGGTTTAAATAAATCTGAGCTCGAATTTAAAAGGATGTAATCTGAATTTCTTCTCGTCAGTTGAATACAATATATTTTGCTGAGTTTCTCATCTATTTATTTTTATTGTTTATTTATTTATAACCCACACGTGAACATTGAAAATGATACTGCGGAAGTGAAAAATAGAAAAGAAAAATAACACAACAATATCATAACCAACATGTATGACACAACAGACACAAAAAGACTGTTCTGTTGTAATATTTGTTGTAATTTACTCGTTTCCAAAAACATTAGGGTGAAGACATAAAAAAATAGTAAGAAAATAATTAGGCATCCAGTCCTGATAGTGTAGTAAATGAATTTTTGAAATATGGTGGTTGCGAGGCTAGACCTAGATTACTGAAGTTTGAAATTGTTAGAAGTTGCACATGAACTTGAAATTCAAAATAATTTATTTCAGTTTCCTCTTCGGCGGGGGGGGGGGGCTGGAGGTCGAAACCTTCTTAAATATTGAAGAAAAGAAAGAATTAATAACCTTGATAAAAACCTCTTGCATTTCACATATGTTTAGTTTTTATACTTTAATACAAGATAATTCACTTCAGTTCCGGTTAAGATTTGGTTTTTATTTTATTTTGAATGTTTTAGATTCAAATAATCACTAGAAACAAAATTTTTGTTGGATTTATAAGCTGTGCCTTTTCAAAGTTCGTTAGAAGACTGCGAATGTCATTTTTCCACGGGGAGTTTGTAAAATACTTTTTGTGAGGGATAGTGTCATATTTTCTTTTCCAGATATTTCACTTTCTATGCTATGTTTGGTCTTCCTAGATGTTAACGGGGCCATAGAAAATTTGCTGTTGGAGTGTAGATCTGACCAGCAAAGTACTTGTTAAATTTACATATAAACAATCTGAGCTTGTTTTCAAAACGATGAAATTTGAACTTTTTATCGTCAATTGATTTCTGTAAAAGACATTTTGCCATATTTTTCAACTTCATAAATCTGAAAAATATATACTTTTCATCAGTTTGTAAATTCAATACAACTCGTTTCAAATTATGTTTACTAACTGGAGGATTATGGGTTTAATTTATTTGAATTATATAGATTAAGATAATCAGTAGGTTCTAAAAGCTGTAACATATTTTACAAGTTGTGCCTTTTCAAACTTCATTAAAAAATATGCCCATTTTTCCACAAAGTGAATATTTTTCAAAAATGAATATTTTTCAAAAAAAATTTTTCAAAAAATTTTCAGAGGGGAGCAAGCCTGAAAAACAAACTCCAAGGATAGGAAAAAGGCAAAGTTTTTCAAAAACGTCTTCTGTGAGAATTTTTTTTTTTAATGTTGCACTTGTTCTGTTGTGTTTGGTCTTCCTAGATTGGTAGGGTGGCTTACGAAGTTTTTAGTTGCACTCCATGAGATTCTAGTTTATCTGAGATCAATTTTACAAAGTCTATTAAACAAAGATTGATAAAATCCAAAGAGTAGATTTTTTGTTTTAGCTATATTGCACCAATTTTTGACAATAACTCTCAGGATTTCTTGATGTTTGATTAACCATAAAGGTCACGGGGAAAACATTTTTTTTTGGTAGGAGTTTGGTATTAATCCTTTTCTTTGAGGATTGCCTTTGTGGTACAAGTTTAAAAGACAAACAGAGGCTTTGACGACATAACTTTAAATAATTTAAAAAGTGGGCTTGGTTAGATTTGCATCTGAAAAGTTCATTTGTAAATTATGCAAGATGTTGTTCAAGACTTAAGTGTTTAAATCTCAATAAAAACTACCTGATTTAGATCTACTCACAAATTTTGATTCGCTCTTAAAGTGCAAGAAAATTGTGAACATTATGGCTTCTTAATGTTCTCTGTGTCCATGTATTCCCTTGTATCTGTGATTTAAGGGTCCATTAAATGTCTTTCTTTTACTAAACATCATACCTTGGTACCTACAAATTTACTCATTATAAGAAATGAAAAGTGTAAAAAGTGGATTATTCAATGGCATTATTATCACTTAAAAAGACGAAAATTATCTAATTACAATTTAGAGGGAGGGGGGGCAGAATAATATCAGTCTATTTGTTTTTAGATACCCTCTAAGTATTTGTCAAATTTTGTTTTATTTTAAGAAAATTTTGTATGTTTTTTTTTTCAAAAAAAAGATTAAATCTGCGCAAAAGTTCATTTTTTTTTCTTTAAGCTCAGTTTTGCCGAAAAGAATCATACCAGTTTGAAGGAATAGATAAAAGAGGAGGGATGTTCTTTCCAAAAATCAGAAATATTAGCAGTGAATTACAGTTGTTCATATTTTGACCCTCCCCACCTACCCAAGGATTAGAAGTGGCCTCACCTTGTAGCAAAATTGAATACAAATTTTTCCCATGTAATATTAGAATATATTTTCGTAATTGCTCAGAAATTGTCTCATGAGAAGTACAACCAAAAAGCAGCAACAACTCTTAAAGAATAACTTCTTCGTTCAAAAAATTTGTCTGTTTCACACAAAAAAAACACTACATGGAGGCATAAAAAATAATTTATGCCCAAAATAAACAAAATAAGAATAAATATATTAAGTAAATAATAAATGATTTTTTTTATAAATAAATATAGAAACAGTGAGTATAATAAATTATACTTTTTTAGACACTTGGCTCGAAATCCATTCCAATGTGACTGTGCGCTGACATGGCTCTCTGACTACCTTCACAAAAATCCTGTTGAAACAAGCGGTGTTCGATGCCACACCCCAAGGAAAATGCAAAAGAAAAGGATATCTGTTTTAAGAGAACTGCGACCCAAATGCACAGGTATTAATCCATGGGTTGTGTTTTCCTTGGGTTGTGTTTTGGGTTGTGTTTTACCTGATCATGATCATGGTTTTAGTTTTGAATTTTGCTTGTACGCTTGTTTCGAAGCTTTGAATATTGTCCTAAATCTTCGTTAATATTCCAGGGTTACATTTTTGTTTTACAAAAAACATTTCATTTCCATGAATTGTTGGAAACATTTATCTTTTATCTTTTTTTTTACATCAATTATACAGCGATTGCACTTTTCCAAGTGGACATTTTTTTGTACATTCAATGAGGTCACTTTAAATAGCAGAGTTGTCCGGTCAAATGTTACTTTTGGCTAAGTTTGGCTTACAATTGACTTACTCATCTTTTTATTGTTCTCAGACTGTGGCATCATTTCACGAAAGTTTAGGGAGACAGAGGCAGGCTTTATTTTAATATATTTAGGCGGGAGGCAGATTTTCGTTCTTTCAGATCAAAATACCAAAATAGGGCATCTTTCAATAAAAATATGTGTCTTATAGTTCAAGGGCGGATCCAGGATTTTTTTTCGGGGGGGGGGTTACTAATTTTTGACTCAGTTTTCGACTAATTTTACTGATTTTTACCTAGGTTTTACTAATTTTCGACTTATTTTCGACTCGGTCAAAAATTTCGGGGGGGGGGGCCCAAACCAGGCTACCCCCCCCCCCTGGATACGGCCTTGTTATAGTTGTCTAATCTACTATTTTCTTTAAATTATAGTCAAAGTTTGTCTTAAAACCTACTGTTGAAATCAAATAGTTCGTCGTAATGAACTATAAGTTAGGAGCGACTCGGCCCAACAGCTACCAAAATTCTAAAAAAAAAATTGATAGAAACTAGCGCATCAAAAGATTTGGCTTTATGCTGATCTCAAATGTATGAAATTCACAAAGTTTAATGTTACCAATAAGAAGCTACGAGCCTGAGAAATTTACCTGATTTAAAAAAAAAGGGTTAGACACACCCAAAAAGTTATTGTATCATTATGAATCGAGCCCTCAGACACGACCAATCAGATAACCATACTTTCGAGGTTTCAAGCCCATCAAGGATGCGCATCAGAAACATCAAGGATGATTGTTCATTTGTTGTTTGTTTTTTCCCTAGGAGTGACCGTATCGAACCGTTGGTCCTATAAATCAACAGAGGGCTCATTCAAACGGAAATTAGAAGTTCTAGTTCCCTATTTAAGGGACCAAAACTGGTTACAACTAACGCCCCTGCTACGTCCTATATTTTCTCCAAAGATATCCGATAAAAATTATATGATAGCCATTTGGTTTTTCATAGTTGAAAGATCTTAAACTAACCTATCTTTTAGTCTTTGGAAAAAAAAATTCTAAAAATACCAGCCAAGATTTCGATTATAGTTCGCAAGATATTGATAATCGTCTAATTGTCTTGTTTTAGTTCTTTTTCTAGTTCCTTTTCTTCCCTGTCTATATTCATCCTCTTCTCCTCTCTTTTTTTCTCTCCCTTCTCCCCCTTTTTCTCTGTGGCAGTAAATTCAGCAAAAGTATTTTACCCAATTCCTCGTTTGTCTTAAATTCCTAATTCAAATTGTTACTAGCCCCCTCTTTCTCTTCCTAATTCCTTCTCTTACACTTATTCTTTTGTGCACAGTGCTGCTTCTGGAGTTGGAAAGAGCAGGGGCGGGGGAGGAACTAGTCAAAAAATCAATGTGAGGTAATATATAAGAAATCTAGATTATTTGGGGTGTAAGAGATGGCAGAACTATTAGACTAGTCTTTCATAAAATAGCATTGTGGTCCAAAACATCCATATTTTCCCACAAAACATCATTTATCCCGAATCAACTTCATGAAAGATACGTTTTTCTTATACGTTTTTCATTGTGTACCTGAAATTGTTCACTTTTTCCTCCTCTCACCTTTTCTAGTTCCTTTTCTTCTCCGTCTTTATTCCTCATCTTCCCCTCTCTTTTTTTCTCTCCCTTCTCCCCCTCTCTCTCTATGGCAGTAAATTCAGTAAAATATGTTTACCGATCGGTATGGACGAATCAATTGAATATTGTGAAAATATTAAAGCAAAATAAATATATTAGTGGTATTTGCTTGATTTGGGCCCTTAGAGGGGATTCAGAGGTCTCTGGGCCGAGCTCCCGTGGAATTTCATAATTTTATCGACCCTCTGATAATTACGTATGAATTTTAATTTTAAGTTTTCTGGTATTTAAAGAATTAGGATGCTCCACTGAAGTTCCCCCACTGCGGAATAAATGTCTGCGTAGAGGCCTAATTAAAAACAGAAAAAAAGTCATGAAAGTTATCCTTGAATTTAGCTAGAGTGTCTCCATGAGCATGGAAAACTGTATAAAACTAGTAATATTGCATGCAAAAAGAATCTGATTTGATGCTTCAAGTCAGCTTGCCAAATCATAAATTGCTGTCATACGACAAAATTGACCTAAAACTTGAATTTACTTAAATTGACCGACAAAATTGGCCAAAAAGAAAGAACATGAAATTTTAGTTTAGCGCTATGGGATAAAAAATCCAATGGGAAAATTTAGTACACTTCATGTACAATCAAAATACAGGACGTACAGGACGATTCCTATAATTTCAAATTTACAGGACGATCCCTATAATTTTCAATTCGGTTCATTATAATAAAACATGGTTTTAGTTTTCCGTAAAAAATTCACGGATACAATTGGAACGAGATACTGAGGACATCAAATTAAAATGCCCCCCCCCCTTGTGGACCCATCTTAGGTCTATTCATTCCTGAAATCCGAGACTTCCTAAGATTTTTTGGTTGTTTCGAATTTATGAAGTTTTTTGGGAAGTAGTACATTTTCGTCAGTGTTGCCACTTTGAACCGTGGAACAATAAGCAACACTAATCATTTAAAATTAACAACGCTTTTCATCCGCAAGAATTGAAACATCAACTGTCTCTTCATTCTCAAAGACAGCCGCACTTTCAAAGGAAAGCTGCACATTCTTATGCTGTTTATTTTAGCTAATGTTTCAAATAAGTTCTTTTTTTTAATTAATCAAAAAAAACTTTTTGCACAAAATAAGTTTTTCAAAAAAAAGTAAAGAACTCCATTAAACCAAAAATGAACAAAAATAGAATCAAATAATCTACCAAGCATACAACTACCACAAATCAGTATTAATAAATAAATAAACCCCAAAACAAACAGAAATTAAAATAAGTCAAACTCAAAACGAGCAGAAATTAATCTGAGTAGGGTTCTAAACCCTATGCTTTCTAAGAGCCAGAATATAATTTGTACTTTACTGAAAAAAATTCAAATGAATTTACTGAAAAAAATGTGCATTGTCAGTTTAATATACATATGCTGATATTTATTCCTTAAAATCTTAATTAGTTTTTGATTTCTTAAAGATATAAAAGTGAAAACATTTAAAAGAATTTTTTCAGTAAAGTACAAATTATTCTGGCTCTTAAAAATCATAGGGACTGAATCATAGGGACATGAAGACTGTGGGGGGGAGTTTCCTGGTCAAAGATATAATTTCCAAAACTTTCAACTATATTGAACAAAATGGCTATCTCAAGATTTTGATTGGATGTGTTTGAGGAAATGGTGGGTGTGGAAGGGGTGTTAGTTGCCTTCCAATCACTTTCGAATATTAAAAAGGGCACTAGCCATTTCAATTTCCAATCGAATGAGCTCATTTTGAAGTTTCTACGACTACGCTTTCTATGAAAGCCTTATATGCCCCCAGGGTATAACTTATAACCCTTGCCCTGAGGACTGTGGGGGGGGGGG
>JAQQPU010003362.1:0-19288 GCA_029168905.1 Artemia sp. Kazakhstan ARC1039 | reverse complement strand
GGGGGGGGGGTTGTCATCCTCAAAGACCTAATTTTCAGAACTTTCAACTACTTTGAACAAAATGGCTATCTCAAAATTTGTATTGGATGTGTTTGGGGAAAAGGTGGGCGTGAGAGGGGGGTTAGTTGCCCTCCAATCACTTTCGACTACTAAAAAGCGCACTAGCCCTTTGAACTTCCAATCGAATGAGCCCTTTTCAAAGTTTTTACGACAACTCCTTCGATACGAAGTGGCCTGGTCTAAAGGGAAAAAAAACTAAAAAAAAATACATTGTGCCAACAGCGTTCTTTACTTAGGCAGCGCTGTTGCGCTGCCTATGATATTGGTACCCGCTATTACCAAAAATTGCATAACTATTTATGGAGGCCTTTCTTATAAAAAAAAAAATAGTAATAATTTCCTTTTTTTAAAAGGGCTGTGTAACACTCCACTTAACCAATATGAACAACCAGATTTCATTTTCACATGGTACTTTAAAATATGGAAAGGAGACTATTTTTTGGAATTTTTTTTAATGAATTCGGAATTTCAATTTAAATCTAATAGTGGTTGGTACCTCCTTTACCCTTTTTGATTCCTCTTTTTGTAAATAAAACCTGAAATCCCATAAAGCTGGAACAACTTCCAAAGCGGAACTTTCGGAAACATTCCAAAGCTTCTATTCCTCTTTTTTTAAAAAGAGCTTTAAATCTAAAAAACTATCAAATGTGAGGTAATATATCAGAAATCTAGATTATTTTTACCTTGATATTTACCTTGACATTTCAAATACCAATCTCCACAAAATACTAATAAATCTTCTTTGAAATTCTCTACTATTCCGCTTTTTATTCAATCTGCTCGACGTCTCATGGTATATTTCATCCCACTTCAAAGAGTCTTCCAACCCTTTCATATTTAAACAATATATCTTTTAATCTGCATATGTTAGCTTTAAAGCTTCTTTTCGTTTTAATTTCAGAAAGAGGGAATGTTTTCTTTTAATACCTAATATTAAAAGGACTAATCTAAAATAGTCTTAACTTTATAGAAATTCCAGTGCTTTTTTATTCCTCCTTCCTAACATAATTCCTCCTTTTATTAAAAAAGTAAAAAATCATAAAAGTGAAATATACTAAAAAGTATTATTTTCTAAAATATCTTTGAATTTTCTAAATTATTTTAAAGCTAGAAGTGGGGTTTAGCACTCGATTGAATAGATTTTTAAAATGTCACAAGTATAACAAGAGTATGAACTAACAGCTAGAACTTCTAGTTGTACTTTTGTATTGTTTAGTATGAAATTGTTATTGTTTAGTATGAATTGTTGTATTGTTAAGTAGTTTAGTATGAAAACTAACCACTTAATCGTTCACATCGATGCCCATAAGCTGAATTTTAGGGGGGGGGAGGCTTACCTGGTCTAATCGGCACTTCCAATGCTGTGTAATAGAAATCTCAAAACAAAAATATAAAAATATAAGGCAGCTTTATTCGGCCAGGAGGGGGGTGTTGGCGCCCCTGTCCCCCTTATGGGTGCCCATAGGGGTTCATGATTTTTTTACTTTTGAACTGTATTCAAAATGCCCAGGACAATAGGACAGCATTGTTAAATGAAAGACTACAAGCCTGTACCCAGTTTAGACAGAATTTGGAGACTTAACTAAGGTAATCTGCAGATGCCCAACTTTGTTGGTTATACAAAATAACAGTAATAAGACAAGTAATCTATGCCTGACACTAAAAATAAAATGAACACAACGTGAGGGTTAGGAAAGAACAGGAGTTTAATTTTGAAAAGAATTCCAGTTTTACTATATTATTTAATTTTGAAAGTCTTTGGAAAGAAATATATTAATTATGAAATTAAGTACGTTATATTCTTCATTCTTCTTTACTGAAAGAAGAATTGGAAATGCTAAGAAACAAACTAAATAATGAAAACAGTTAAGTAAAATGTTCCCTGGTTATTGTAATTTATTTTAGGACAGTGATACTGAATGTCTTGCTGTCGAGGCTCACGCTCTATAGCTAACAAGCTTCCAAAACCAACTGCTTCTTCCCAAACTCTTTTTATTTTTTGTCAATATCCTCAGATTAAGTCTCCTCTTTTAACAAAAATCGATTCAGAAAAACTTTGATAAGTTTGTTATACCAAGAAAAGATTTAACCCGAAAAAAATTCGAGATTTTTAACAGAGTAAACTTCTTATAAGCCGTTAAGATTGGAAATATATAGAATATGCTTGATAGTATCGCGTCACACTTCTTAAGAGCTGGACAAAAAAACGGCTTTTCAAGCTAATAACGGCTATATTTTTTCAACGCAGGCGTATTTGGTACAAGCTTTTGACATATATTTAAAGATTATTGCTCATTTGAACTTCTTAAAAGCCTTAAGACTCCAGAAAAATATAGGATGTCCTTGATTGTACTTGATAACATCGCATACACACTTCTTAAGGACTGGACAAAAATAGGCCTTTCAAGCTAATATTGGCTATATTTTTTAGTGCAGGCGTATATTTTTCAGTGCAGGCGTATTTAGTGTAAGCTTTAAACTTCAAAGACTACCGCTCATTTGAACTTCTTACTAGCCTTTAAAACTGGTGAAAAATATATAATGTGCTTGATAATGTTGGGGCAGACTTCTTGTGTGCTATTTGTGTGTGCTATATCTTTTCAATTAGGTGTATTTGTTGCAAGCTTTGAACATATGTTTAAAGATTACCGCTCACAAATTCTCTTTTTAAAGTTCAGGTTTCAAAAATTTAAAATACTTGCCAAGAAAATGCGCACTTTACTTAAAAAAAAGGTCCAGCTTATCTTTCGTGCACGTACGCTCTTAAAACTACTTGAATAAAATGCTACGTCTGTCTACTTCATAGTGTCAATAAAAACGTCTCCCAAAAAGGGAAAAAAGTCTTGTTGCCCAATTTTAGCCTTTTTATATTCTGCAGCAGACATCTATATTATCTGAAAATTGTTTGTTCCAAATAGCTTATTTAACAATTCTATTTAGCTAAAAGAGCATAAAATTCCCAAGTAAATGCTCTAAAATGCTTTATAGATGTCACGTGTCTGGCAATGAAATAGTACTAATTTGTTCTTTTTTTCTCTCTACGCAGGCTATTTCTTATGTTAGAAAGTGATTTTCAAGGTTTTATATATATATAAAAAACGCTACTTGTTTATTAAAGGAAACACACCCAAGAACTGAAGTTAGGTTAAGCCTAATGAAATATAAGGTTCATATAACCTTTAGTTTATATAATAATATAATTTGAGCTACATATTTGCAAATAAGGGAAAGCGGTGGGGGTAAAGTATTTGGACACCGCCCCTAAGCTACCATAACCTAATCTAAACTAACCCCCCTCCCCCCGTAATGTGCAAATATATAGCCGAAATTATAAAAGTCCAATGCATTCTATCACCCGTCACTTCTCCTTGTTGCTATGAAACCGGTTTTCTGAGATCTAACCTAAGCGTGATTCTTGAGGGTGTTTGGTTTAATTCACAAGTACCAAAAAAAATGAATACTATAAGTAACAAACTGTATAAATTTACTTTTTTATAACTTCTTCTTTCCACAATTTAAAGTTTCATTTAAAAATTTTGTCGTTTCAAGTATGACATTTTTGGTGTAATATACTAGATGCAGTTATTCTTGTTGTTGTTTAATTTGATTTTGGTTATTTATGTTCTTTCATTTACTTTGTTCTATTTATTATTTTCTTTAGATGTTCTTGTATCAAATTCATGCTTATTATTTTTCATATTATAATCCACTACACTTTCATTTACTCGATGACGTGTTAATTCAGTTCAACTAAACACTTCACAGGCTCAAGATTACTTTACTTTTGAACCCTGCGCTCAAATTGTCCAAGAAGGTAGATCAGTGTTGTCAAAAAAAGCCCTCTAGTCTTCCTAATACTCTGTCAAAGTATAGAATTTGCTTGTTAATATATCCCGTCAATACAATATCCCGTCACATACTTTAAGGGCTGGGGAAATGGGTTTTTAAAGTTAAAAATGACTATTTGGTGCCTTCTTTTGACAAAGGAATTATCAAACAGTTCGTGGTGACGAACGGTAAGTAAGAAGCGACTCAGCTCAATACAGTAGTAACCGAAACTCTAAAAAACGAAAGTTTGACACCAATAGATACATCAAAGGAATCAGATTTTTATGCTGCCTTCAAATATGTGGATTTCATCAAGTTTAGCCTTACCCATCAAAAGTTATGCACCTGAGAAAATTTGCCTTATTTTTGAAAAAAGGGGGAAACAACCCCTAAAAGTCATAGAATTTTAATGAAAATCACACCATCAGATTCAGCGTATCAGAGAACCCTACTATTAAAGTTTCAAGACCCTATCTGCAAAAATGTGGAATTTTGTATTTTTTTGCCAGAAGAAAGATCATGGATGCGCGTTTCTTTGTTTTTTTTTTTCCAGAGGTGATCATATCGATACAGTAGTCCTAGAATATCGCGTGAAGGCTCATTCGAACGGAAATTGAAAGCTCTAGTGCCGTTTTTAAGTGACCAATTGGAGGGCAACTTGGCCCCCTCCCACGCTGATTTTTTCCCGAAGTCACTCAATCAAAATTTTGAGATATCCATTTTGTTCAGCATATTCAAAAATCTAATAAATATGTCTTGTGAGGATGATTTAATCCCCCACAGTTCCTGGGTGAAGGGCTGCAAGTTATGAACTTTGCCTATTGTTTACATATAGTATTGGTTATTGGGAAGTATACAGACGTTTTCAGGAGGGTTTTTTTTCTGGGGGTTGGAGTAGGGGGTTAAGAAGGAGGGCCTTTCCATGGATGATGTTTCCTTGGGGAAGGGACATTTTTATGAAGGTGGCGCTGGATTTCCCAGCATCATTTATAAAACGATCAGAAATTAAATAAAAAAAAAACAAGCTTTTTCAACTGAAAGTAAGGAGCAACATTAAAACTTAAAACGAACAGAATTTATTACGTATAACTAATACGTTTATTACGTATATACTTGGGGGTTCGCCCCCAAGTCAATATCTCGCTCTTTACGCTAAAGTTTTTTTTAGTACTTTCAAAAGAGCTATCTATTCTAATTATTCGGCCTTTGCTATTCAGGGGTTTGTGATTCGGACAAAATTTGAACTTTAGCGTAAAGGGCAAGGTATTGACTAGGGGTAAACTCACTAATATACGTAATAAAAACATACGAATGTAGAAGTTCGTTACGTAAGTTAATTCGTAAGTTACGTCAGAAGAAAATTTCGAGTAAGCCAATTAGCCAAAAAAAGTAAAATTAATATGCAAATTTCATTTTAATAATTCATGTACGGTTAGCCAAAATCAAAGCTGCGTTAATTCAAAAACGTTCAGAAATTAAATAAAAAAACAAGTTTTTTTTAACTGAAAGTAAGGAGCGAAATTAAAACTTAAAACGATCCGTATATGAAAGGGGCTTTACCCTCCGCAGCGCCTCGCTCTTTACGCTAAAGTTTGACTCTGTCTCACAACTTTATTTTTTTAAATTATTAAAAAGTTTAGCATAAAGAGCGAGGCGTTGAGGAGGGGAAAGGGCCTTTCATGTACGCAATAATTTCTGTTCGTTTTAAATTTTAATTTCGCTCCTTACTTTCAGTTAAAAAAACTTTTTTTATTTAATCTTCTTCTAGATTAACGCTCATTTTAGCGTTTGTAACACTGAAAATTTTAAGTTTAAAGTTTCATTATCAAGTTTTTAAGTCTGAAGTGACAATTAAAAAAAAAAAACAAATGAACTTGCTCTTGCTTTATGTTAGTTTTTTCTTATTTTCTTCCCTGTTTCATTTTTTGTAACAAGTTTGTTGTTGTTATTATTAGAATTTACTATATAACGGTTCCTAACTGACATTCACAATAGAATTCGTTGCATTACTCTATGACGTATTTGAATTGATAGAAAAGCTGGTCGAGTGTTGCCGGTGCGGGACTGATACCAGCTTGGTAATACGGGACTCGGAGTTCGAACTCAGCTGCAGCAATGCACTGCAGGGCTCGGAATTTGATTCAGGTAATGAGATTATGCGAAAGCGTCTCCGTAAGAATCCAACAACAACAAGAAGAAGAAGTAAATTTTAAATGTTTTGTGAATAATATATTTCTGCATTAGGAAGTTAGCCAAAGCTATGTCATGTTTCAGTTCAAACTACTTTTATGCCACTGGTCCTAGGAATAAATATGGTCCTAGGTCCTAATGGTCCTAGGTACCATCTCAGGCAGTGCAAACTTGTAGATCGATTATTTTCCCAGCATTCCTTGCAATTTTTCATGAAATATTTTTCGCATAATTAACCTATTTTAAAGATTTTTGAAATCTCTTTTCCCTCTTGAGGTTTTGGGGCAGTTCTCGAGAACTTAATTTTACATTCCAGACTTTTTGTTTGGGGTTAAGGGGGATAAAATTTGCAAAACAAATTAAAAAAATCCCTTTTGGAGAAATACACAGAAAACTTGGCCTATCTTGACGTCTGCAAAAATCTTTTTTTTCTATCAAAAATATGACGAATTTTGTGTAGATTCGGCAATTCTTGCCTGTTTTGTTTCGATTTTATTTAAACCACGGGGATGGGTTTATTGTATTGATTTTCTATATAAATTTTTACAGTCATAAGGAATTGAGGAGTGTTTGTTTTTATAACTTTACTGCTAAATTGTTAATGGGTTTCGATAGAATCGGTCAATACATTGATGATTTGGCTACATTCTTGCTATTTTATGGACGACATCAATCACAGTTTATATAATTATCCAGTAAGTTTACCGCAGATGATTTCTGGCTCTTCATTCTCGGTGTGAACAAAAAGCTCCTCCCACTTATTTCTGCACTTATTGTCCACTTATTGGTTGAGCCGGCCAAGTGGTTTTGTCAGTACTTGTTCCGTAGGTGATTATTCTTTGTCTACCCGTGAAAAGATCTAATGCCGCTTATGTTTATATCTGCAAAAACGTTCTCTGGAGCACTCGCACCTCGGTCCGGGTTTTTATAATGGGTGAGATAGAGAAAGATTATACTGGATAATTATATAAACTGTGGACTCAACTGATGTAGTTGAAGCTTTGTTTTTTTCTTTTTTTGGAGGGGCAGAGTAAGGAGAGATAAAACTGCGCAAAAATTCAGAGAATGATCTTTGGAGCAAGAGGCGAAAAACTTAGCCTATCTTGATGTTTGCGTATACCCTGTCGGCGTCCCATTTGCCTTTTAAATTGGTACTGACCTTCCAGAATGGTCTGCTCCATCAGAGAACTATCAAAGCTCAGTCCTTGCAGAGCTAAGCCAATGAGATCCACCCACCATGTTGCTGCTCGTTAGAACTGCCTGCAGTAAAGAACTGCATGCAGTAGGGAACTACCTGTAAGTAGTATCTAAAAGGGAGATTTGTTCAAAGTGCAGTCGCCACGACCTTCAGACAGAGGCTATGCCAAACGAACCTTCTCTTCTTAATTTTAAGACAGGGTATAATAAGTATCTAAAAATGAAAATAAGAGATAATTACCAGGGATAAATTGTCAGATGAGGGTGCTATGAAAACCTTAAATATTCAAAAAGAAGCAGAGAATAACAAATCTATGTAAAGTTTTAATAAAAAGTATGAAAATAATGCTAAACAGAATACTTATCTTAAAAAAAACTTTTTGTAAAGAGAGTAATCATACGAAAAAGAAATAATTTACGTCGTTTTTGCTAAGTACCACGAGATTATTTGATTGTGCGTTCTCCTTCTTAAAAATGCCGGCTAATATGAAAAAGTGATTATCTAGACATACATTATTTTTTCATAAAATTATGTATCATCACCTACCTTATGCCTAAGGTTAAAAAACAGAGTCATTACCCTCAAAATCTACTAGAATCGGCATCTTGTGGTATCTACCACACTCAAGCTTCACAGGTTGGATCTGTATCCCTACTTTGTTGAAGCCCTCAATTTATCAACATCTTGACAGTGGTTTCACATTGGTGAAGTAGGCCTATCCCACTGGCTTACTTAAGGTCTGTAAGAATATAAGCTTGACTCTAATGGGTGAATTTCTTAGATGACTAATCATAACCCACTTTATATTTTTACGTTACGAAATGGCAACGTGAAACAGCTAAATTTCAAAATTATTTTAAGAAAATTACAAATATTTTCTTTCTTTTGCCAGGTGAAGAATATCGATATAGTTCTTGTCTTGAAGATCTGCCATGCCCAAAGACCTGCACTTGTGAAGGCACGACTGTGGATTGTTCAAGCAGAGGCTTGAAGGAATTTCCCCGGGACGTTCCTCCTTACACAACCGAGCTGTAATATTTCTTTTTTAATTCGTTTTTTTAGGCAGCAAATATTATTATAAAGAAAAAAAAGCAAAAGTATTTTTTCTCAGAATAATAAACATAATCGAAGAGATAATCTAAACATAATAATGATAAGCAGATCTATTATAATTCCACTAAACCATGTAGCGCTACGGATGAACTTTTTATGCCCCGACTTGAGAATGTTTTTAGGAATAATAGAAATTTTAGGAGCCTCAAGTTGATGAGAAGGGAAAATATGATAGTTTGTTTATGTTCGTCAACTATAAAAACTTGATTGCACAGACCGTGTAGTTTTTCTGAATCAATAAACTTTTACGTGTGAATAAAAAATCATTTGAAAGTTTCTGGAATCAGGGAAGTAGTAAAATTTGTTGAAAAGTAGAAATACTTTGAGGGTTTGTTGATGTCCAGAACATGAAAGAAATTAAATCTGAACATTACTGTTGTGTGTTAATGCTCATTAGGGTTTATATCTTCTCTGTAACAGTTCGATTTAGAGGAAAAGTGGATCTGAACTCTCGGTAAACCTTGCCATGAATATTATAACATAACCAATAAGCCTATGTGGAGGATTGAATCGAAGGCCTTATCCGGAATATTTGTTGGGGGGGGGGGGTACAAAAAGAACTTTACAAAACCCATCGAAAATCTGTGTATATGCATTTTTGCTACTTTTTTACGAGTTGGACATTATTTTTTGGAGGGTAGGGGGTCAAACCCAGTAACCGCCCTGGATACGGCCTTGATTGAATGTAGATAATGCTACCCCTCACCCAAATAAGGATTATAGTACTATGTCCGCTCTACTTCTGTTCAGGTTATTCAAATAACTTTATTTTTTTTCGGAGTCAGTAATGTAATTTGATAACATCTTTGGGCTAGGGCTCGAGTGGTCCTGATATTGTCCATCTGATGTTGTCCACGGAATTTAGATAATTTTAACCCTGCCACATAATCAATTTTGTCTTCAGAACAAAGAATGTAAATTTGAAGTTCAGCCTGGATGGGCGTGATGTAGTCTTGTTATGATAATTTATTTTTATTATTTTTGCTTAAGTGATCTTCTTCTTAGTTTATTTGCTGCTCTTTTTTTCTAAGGTTTAGCTCCAGTCGATTTTCCACATTTCATGACAAAACCGAGAATGAAGTTCTTTCCACCGTCATTTAGATTTCCCTCTTTGTTTTTGACAATATTGGGATACCCCCTCCCCCCATGTATAGTCAATATTGAAGACAGAAATTCGGTTTTTAAAATATCAACATATTTATGTTCACTTAAAAAGATAATTTTGGTAAATGAGTCTCTGCTGATGTCTTGTTTGATGCTACTATATAATCATCTAAGTAGTTTTTAGACAATACTGCCTCTCCATTTATGAAGAAGGTTGTATCCAGGGGGGCTCAGGGTTTGAAACCCCTCCCGAAATTTTGTCCGTAAAAACGTAACAAAAATACATATAGACAAATTTTTATGCATTTTTTTGAGATTTTTGCAACCCCTCCCCTCCCCACGAGAGGAAAATATCCTCCCCCCGAACAAAAATTCCGGATGCGGCCTTGTTATAAATAAACTGAAATAAAAATATATAAGCAGTGGGTGAAGCTTTTAATTAAGACATTGAAAAAAAACTGTGAAGAAAAGCTCGAAAATATAAAGCTCGAAAATATCAGTTTTACTTCCACAACACCTTTAAGAACATCTCTTTATGTTTATGGTATGTTTTAGCATTTAAAGTGGTAAAAACAACTTCAGTCCTCGTTTGTGTACATTTCACTAAAGCAGGTCTTGAAATCGAAAAATTGCTGTTCTATAAATGAAAGGGTATTAAGGTCCTCCCTCTGAATATGTAAAGATTCGTTGGAGCTTATCTCTTGAAAAATTCCGCTGCTTAAAAAGAGCCGGGGTGCAGTACCCCTCTTCAATACGACCTCGAGATGGACGCAGTATTCTCACTTTAGTTAGTCTCTGTACTGCATACATTTTGGGTCTTCCAATTTTGACCATATTTAGGCCTGACTTTTGGTTTCAGCCACCATTGCTATCGACTAAAGTATATCCTCATGAAAATTGAAACCGGGAAAAAAAGAAAGAAAAATCTGGAAAACAGTGAAAATCAGAATTTTCCAATATAATTTTTCATCACTTATCATTTATTGTTTTTTCGTCGATATCGTTTAATTAGTATCATCTCATTAGTATCGTTTTTCATTAGCATAGTAATCCGTATCAAAAGTTTTCCAAGATCATTCTCTTGAAACTAGGAGAATCATTTGTGCTCAAAATCTAAAAGTTAAATCAAATCATCCTAATACAAACATGTTGTTGACGACACATCAACACTGCCGCATTAAGTTGCCGCAGTGCTGCCGCTGCCATATCAAGGGCTTAAGGTCCTTTAGCTGTCTTTAAAAAACGATCCTGCTTTTTTGATAAAAACAAATCTCACTGAAAAGTCAACACTGCCGCATTAAGTTGCCGCAGTGCTGCCGCTGCCATATCAAGGGCTTAAGGTCCTTTAGCTGTCTTTAAAAACGATCCTGCTTTTTTGATAAAAACAATCTCACTGAAAAGTCAACACTGCTGCATGAAGTTGCCGCAGTGCTATCGCTGCCATATCAAGGGCTTAAGGCCCTTTAGCTGTCTTTAAAGACGATCCTGCTTTTTTGATAAAAACAATCTCACTGAAAAGAAAGTTCCTGCCCTAGTCAACAAAATAAATACTGAATGAAGATGAAGCTTTATTTATAACAAGCAGAAATACCAACTTTTCTTCCTCTCAACAAGGACATTAGGGTCCTTAAATCTAAAACGCCGGGAACAATTCCAAAAGTTTGTCCTTAAATTGAAAGTAATGAACTGGAAGTTAATGTGGTCCAATGTTCTACAATAAAACGAAAGAGAAAAGTTACTATCCCATTTAGAGCAATTTTATTCTATAACGAGAAAGGCTTTTTATCTGTCTTGGCTTTTTTAATTTTGATTCTTAATTTTTATCATAACTTTGTCATTTAAGACGTACATTTGGTCCCATATCTTTATTAGCCCTTCGAGTTACAAATTTGTGTTTTATTTTCATGTTTTTATTCGAAGTAATTAATTTTCTTCAGAAATATTAATTGTTTATGGGGATTGCTTTAACTCACTACCGCTCAAATGTGAAAAGTTAGATATCAGGGACAGGGGCTTAAATTGGTGGAGGGGCAGTTGGGAATTCGTCCCCTCTAATTTTTTCCCTCCCCTAGATTAAAAAAAAGATTTTGGGTATTTTCATTAAAAAATTGGAAAAAAGAACATAACCCTCCTCCCTAGATTTTGAAGTACATATTTAGTCTCCCCCCTACCTATATTTTGGTGAATTAAGGCCAGTGATTGTGTGTGGCTTAACAGAACGGATAAGAAAGAAAACTAGGTGAATGAAATATCTGAAGCTTAAATTATCAGCTCTGAAATAATTTCAAACCTTTTTTGCCCTCAAAACAAGAAAAATAACAAGAGGAACTAAGTAAAGGGAAGCTCATGAAAACAAAAAAAATTTTGTTGTATTCTACGGTCATAGTATGGAATAATTGTGTAATTTAATGATTATAATAAAATTATAAACACTTTGTTACTATTTCTTATATGATTCTAATTATTGCATATAATAATCATTATAATATATATAATAATGCTCACTTGCTATAAATAATACATATTATTAGGTAATAGATCGCTGTGTAATAATAATTATTATTTGTAATAATAATTGTAACTATGTTATGATAACATTCTCTCATTCAATAATAATCATTTGCTGTATATTAATAATTAAATTCTGACTGTATTGTTTCCCAATGCCCAAAGTTTTTTCTTTTAATACGATAACAAAAAAACACCTTGCTGTTACGACAAAACGGGAATATGAAAATTATCAGCCTTTAAATAATATTAAACTTTAAAAATAATTAAATTCTGACTGTATTGTTTCCCAATGCCCAAAGTTTTTTCTTTTAATATGATAACAAAAAAACACATTGCTGTTACGACAAAACGGGAATAGGAAAATTATCAGCCTTTAAATAATATTAAACAAAATAAAAAGAAGAACTAAGAAAAGGGTTCTAAGGATTCACATGAACAAAAATGCAGCCTATTTTGCTGCACTAAAAGAGCCGATATTTTGCCTGTATAATTAACAAGGAATCTTAAATGTTCAAGCAAAGCAAGAACGATTGCGGAAGTTAAACCAGTGAGAAAAAATTGGGCTGAAAATTATAGAAACAAAATAAGAAGATATATAATGAAATGTAAAAACTTAAACTCCGCATGGTAAGTAGCGCAATAGTTGTCGCAGTTTTACTCCTCTAGACGGATCGATATGCACCTATGAGATAAGCCTCGTCACCAGCAATGTCAACCATTTTCATGAGCTTCTTTAGGGTTTCCTTGCATCTGGTCTTCGGGTTGCCCCCTCAGTTGCGATCAATCATATGATGCCAGTGGCAGATCCAGGGGGTGAAGGGGAGCGCCCCCTAACATGGTCTAAAGTAGTGTAATTTACTTAATTAACGCAAGTTTGCGTTATAAACAAATAAGTAGAACAACAGGGAAATTTTTATACAAGACAGTGGAACGCAACTTTAAATGAATATTTCGACCCTATATCCAAGGGCCGTCCTCAGCAAAACAGACGAAGAGAATAAAAACACTATAAAAGAAACTTGCATTAAAATTCAATCATTAAAACTGTTTAAATTTTTTTTTAAACAGCCCTAATATCATTACTTCAAGGAAGTTCAACCAGGACTCTTGGTTGAACTTCCTTGAAGTAATGATATTAGGGCTGTTTTAAAAAAAATTTAAACAGTTTTAATGATTGAATTTTAATGCAAGTTTCTTTTATAGTGTTTTTATTCTCTTCGTCTGTTTTGCTGAGGACGGCCCTTGGATATAGGGTCGAAATATTCATTTAAAATTGCGTTCCACTGTCTTGTATAAAAATTTCCCTGTTGTTCTACTTATTTGTTTATGATGGAAAGTCAGTGTGGTCTTCGTCGCTATTTGCGTCAAGTTTGCCTTAGTAAACATGCTTATAACGCAAGTTCGGATCAACCTATCGGATCAACCAATTTTGTGCCCCCCCCTAGAAATATCCTGGATCCGCCACTGTGTGATGCAAGGTTGAAGTCGAACGTAATTCGAGCAGAAACTTCCGTTGGTGTTCAGAATAGGTTCCCAAAACAGATGAGGGTTCTTTGGGCAATCTGAATTGAGAGTGGCACTTGATGACAAGAGCAAGTGGTCTTTTGTTACTCACAAATTTGTCGCATGAGAGCCCCTCGATTCAATGGAGTTATTTCGGCTGACAGACGTCTATCAACTCAAGATGGTGGAATGGAGGAGCAATATCTCGGCAGCATAGCGTCAAACTCGGCTCACAGATGGGTTGTATGTACGCACCTTCGTGTGCCGAGAAATATAGAGCATTCTCCAAATGGCATTGAGTCTTCCAGTGACAGAAGTAGCTCTCGTAATTCGGCTAGTAAATTCTGCTTGCACGGAGCCCTCATTCAGGTTCACGGAGTTAAGATAGGCAAAGTTAGTGACTGTTCTAACTTGGGCTCCACAAACTGTAATGAAGTCGGGGACGTAACCGGGCCTGACGGCTCGACTGTTTTGACAGTTGAAAAAAAACAACTTCTGAAACTACTACGGCTACTACTACTAACAACTCACTGCAGCACCAAGTTGCTAGAGGCCAATATAGCTACGCACGCTCCTCCACCATCCCAATTCAATTTAAATCCTCCTTCTTTACACCTTCACAGGAAGTTCAATCTCCGTTAAATACTTCCTTACGACCTCTAAATCATCAACCTCTAAAACATTCATATAACTCCCAAATGTAACTATCTGAATGTAATACCCAGATACAACTATCTAAACATCCATGTAACTTCCAGAATATAATGTTCTGAATTTGACCGGAATATTTCAATTATTTATTTAATCTTGCTTTATTTTGGCCACTTTCAGAATTGGACAGACTTGACTCTATTGTGCATTGTTTTCTATTTTATTTTAGTCACTCTCTTGATTAGTAAGGAGCTAGAAAAAATTCCATTGTATATTTGGTTTGTATGATTCGCTATAAGACGACCGTTGTCACAAAAACTAGCCAATGGAATAAAAGCATACTTTTTAACACGAAAGCATAGGAGGCTAATCTCTAATTTTCTCTGCGCGTATACCCTTTAACCATGAAAGGACGACACTATAGAACAACTATCGTTACGGGACTTACAAATGTAACCCAGTTTATGCTTGATCAGAAAAAAATTTATTAACTCATAATAAACCAGTTTACATTGTAAGTTTGTTTAACATTTGTTCCCTAATGTAATGGATCTTTCACACTAAACCGTAAAACCTTTTCACACTAGCATAACTAAAGAGGCTATGTAATCTTACGGAGCAAATTTAATCTATAATAGTACATGCGTCACGCCATTAACGTTACGTAAATGCCGTGACAGCATTAAATATAAAATTTTATGTCACGGCATTTTGATTGGCATGGTATTTTTGTTGTTGTTGTTTGATTTTTTTTCTTTCGGTCTATTATATTCTTTTTCCCATCTCCTTTATTTATTGTTTTCGCTAGTGTATCTTAAAGAATAATTGTTTTTTTTTATATAATCATGTATTGCGTTATTTTTTTAATATTTTTTTGTTTTCTTGTTTTGTCTCCTCTCCCCCTTTTTTTTCTTGTTCTTCTTTTTGATTTTAGTGATATTATTTAATATACTGTTTAGTCTCCCACTCTCACAGGCCAAGGAGCCTTTGTGGGGGTCTAAAGCTTTGTATTTTTTCTATGTTTTCTATAAATAAATTGATTGATTGATTGATTGACGTAAGTTTTTAATATGTTACTGAAAATTCAACATGGTAGCAACAGAATGGAATTCGTGGATGAGCAATTAATGAATTTTGAAATGAATTAATAAGATTTTCCTAGAAAGCCTTTCACGCTTGATCAGAGCTTTAATCCCCGTCTTCCTTCCATATTTTAAGTTTTTTTATAGTCTGCCTATGACTCTGATAATTTTAGATGACGGTTATGATGGTTTTATGGATACATCAGCCTACTGTAAAAGGACTTGCTTGAGCGTGAAATACTTTAACGTACGGTAGTTTAGCTTAACCATGCAGCACAGAAAGTTATATTCAAGACTTTTTCTGGGAATATTTATTTTATGGTAGATATTACTTTTTGTGTTTTTTTTTCTGATTACCTAACTTTATTTTAGGTTACTTCCTGGCAATGAAATAACTCGAATTCGAGCGAATGGCTATTTCAAGTCCTTGCCCAGTCTTATTAAGTTAGACTTACGACGAAATATGATAAATGTTATTGAGCCACTGGCGTTTGACGGAGCTGTAGCTTTGCTTGAAATGTAAGAATTTTTTCTTCCTTTTTCTTAGTCTTAGATTAGTCAACTAGTTGACTTGTAGGTATGTTTTTTGCGTCGGATAGAAACAAAATGTAGACAAGTAAGTAAACAGGATCTACCCGAATATTGCCATTTTTTCGCAATAAATAGGCTTACGTGGTACGATATCCCCAAATTTTGAGACAAGATTCCAAGCGTTAAAGAAATAACAAAAAAACATATAATTGTTTTTTAAAAGATATGTCTGTAAAACTATACTATAAACTCATAATTTATTCTTGACTAGTATTCATTTTTCGCATTGTAGTAGCCTATTTATGGAATACTCTGTTTACGATAAATTTCCTTTGAGTTAATTATTCAAGGAGTAACAACCCTTAACTACTTCTAGGGGGAGTCATACATTAGGTCTCTAAAGGAGAGCCGGCGTCCCCCCAACGGAAAATTCTCCTCCCTGGAAAATTTTTGCAGAAAATCTTCCCCCCTGGAAAATTTTCCTGGAAAATCTTCCCCCCTCGGAAAATTCCCAGCCAAAAAATCCCCTCCCCCCCCCCCGCGAAAATTCTCCCCTGATAATTTTCCACCATGGGAAATTACCTCAAACGCAATATTGAGCAGCCATAGAGAAAGTACAAAATAGGTACCTAAAAATGTCGATCAGAGGTCCTAAAGGGTAACAAAAGGACCAGATATCAAAAACAGTTTGAGGACGGGGGCTGGTTGGTCTCCAGTCAGTTTCGGCTTATAAAAAAAGAATAGGGAATCTCAATTTCTGATCGAAGGAGCATCATCAGAAGTTTCTGCCACCGTGATGCGAAGGTGAAGAAGGGGCAGCCCCCTCCCATATGGAATAAATTCTGCTAATTCAGGGATTTAATGTTACTATTTACTTTCATAATAACAGCGCATACCAGAAATATTCTCAGAAATCAAGATGTATTAATTAGGCTATCAGTTTCTAACTCCATCCCTCCGACCTTTCCTTAGAACTAATTCTGTATTTGTCTGAATGCGGAATGAGAGTTAGGATGTTTTGGCATTAAAATGGATTCCTTGAGGCATCTGTTCCTTCAAAGTTTATACGACCACCTTTCCCATAAAAACTTAAATCTTAACAATGGACAACTTACATAGCCTACAGCCCTTGTCCCAGAATCTGGAAGGGGGGTTGTCAAACCCGGAGGTATTATTGTTTCTCCTTTCGACTATTTCTAACTAAACGGCTATTTCAAAATTTCGATCGTATTTGTTTGGGGAAAATTTAAGGGAATAATCCGGAGGGATATTTCTGCGGGGGGGGGGAGGGATCTAAGGGGGATTTTCCGAGGGGAAGAAACGCATAGACCCCTCTAAGGTCTCTTTTTCCTTTTCTAATTACTTAGTGATTATAAATTCTAAGTCACGAGGGCATGTAAATAACTAAATATGTCACAAGGAAAATCTTTGATTGTCCGATTATCGCTAGTGTTATGGCTATTAGTTCAAAAGGAGAGGAAGGCGTGGCTCCTGTTGAAGCAACAGAGTGAAAATCGCTAGTCGCAACTGTTAATAGTCTTGAAAGGTCCTTGGATAGTTATAAATATGTAAAATAAAAACTTTTATAGGTATGAAGGTTGAAAATCAATTGCATAATTTTCCAAGACCAAATTAAATTCATTTTCAAATTCAGAAGACTGGTAAACCCTAGAGGTGGATTAAGTTGGGATTATATTGGCATATTTCCTCGATCACATGAGTAACCCCTTAGAAATTGACGCCTTATCACAAGGACGATCGCAAGAGGGCCTCAAGGGCCTGGCCCCTAAAATCCTAAATCTTCTCGAATTTCTTGGCAAATCTTATTTTAATTATCAAATAAGCTTGTTTTCTGTTATTTTCCTCCCTCCCGGTCCCGAGGAAAATTCCTACATACGTCCCAGCCTTACCAGTCTTTCATCCATAATAATACCATCCGTATATTTGCATAGGTTTTTCCTACCCCTGTCAATTTATATACAGCATTTATATGCACATATTTCCTTCCATTTGAGTTTCTTGTAGACGCATTACACCTATCTATTATCAATCTAGATGTTTAAGATGAATCTCCCCCCTTCATCTCAACTGAGGAATCTTCCCACTTCCTTATATTGAGGAAAACTAGAACAAGTGCTTTTTATAACTACTAGATAAAGCTCAGTACTGACGGAAGACAGTAAATGTTATTGCAATTAATGCGACCAACAGGCGTCGCTAAACGGATTTTGGCAAAGAATTTTAAATGTTTGTATTAGTTTTTTGGAAAAGACTTTATTGAATTGTCTAAAAAGAGATGTCATAAGTGCAGTTTTACCAGTTTAATAAGAAACTAGTAATATATTTATATCCAATTCGTAAACAGTTAACAATTATTTATTTCATTCACAGTTTTTCCGGTTAGGGAAATGAGTATTATAACTCCGATCTGAAACAGATGTGTACCGAACATTCACTATTATGAATACTCCATTTAAATGGATGAAGTGAAATTGAGCTGCAGAAATAAAGCTCAGCTGTTAGAGTTTTTCTCTCTGGCCAACTGAGAAGTCATACTTTTGTTTTCTGTAAGACTGAGAGTTATTGTGGGTCGGAAAAACCCCACTAAAATTTTTTTCAGCATTTTAATCATTATTCACGTCCTGTATCAGGTCATAGTTTGAACAAATTACTCTGAATTCTGTATGGCACATGTAATTGAAAACAAGATTCGGCTTGAGTTATCCTAAGCAAGCTCTAAAAAAGGAGATTTCTTTGAATATCTGTTCAAAAAAGACATGCAATTGAATACTTTATCTGCAAAAATGAAGAAGCTCATTTATTTTAAACGCAATTTTGCCGGTTGGAGAAACTTCCACCACTAACTGGAACAGCAGTGAATCGAAGATTAACCCGCACCGACACTCCTTTTTCATCAGTCGACGTAAAATATGGTTGCACAAGTGAACTCCGACTCCTCTCAAAACTAACTTAAACTTGGGTTAATAGGAAAAACAGTGTTCAATTTAAACAATAAAGTAAAACTACACCCAATTACAAAAGCTTTTTGTGTTTATTTCCTATATTAGGCGGATTTTAGATGGCGCAAACATTTAGCCAGAGCAAGGATAATAGATATACCAAGTATATAAGTCCTTGGAGTTAATGAGCCTTTGAGGCCTGAGCCTCGATCCAGTTTGTGGCTCCCCCCTAATTTAAAATTAAGATTAAGTCGTTCTTCCTTAAACCAAACTATCTTACGTTCCACTTGTTACCTTGTGTTTCATTTGGCTTTTTATAAAAAGAGTAATTTCGCCAGATTCATCAACCGTAGATCTCAGCATTCTACCGTATGCTGAGATTTGCACAAAAAGAAAATAACAAAAAGGGGCTCTTCAAAAATCCACGCAACATCTGTTGGCAAAACCAAGCCATCCACAAATCGTTACTTGTTAATTAAACGAAACACACTCCAAAATGAGCAACAAAGATAAGTGACGTGTGATAGAATGCATTGGACTTGTATAATTTGGGCTAT
>JAQQPU010003361.1:36850-53270 GCA_029168905.1 Artemia sp. Kazakhstan ARC1039 | reverse complement strand
TTTAGAAAATTAAAACCCGTTTTTCGTGTTTAAAAATTTTTTTGTTTTTAATGGAAAAGCAGTGTGGTCTAAGAAATTGTTAACAAATGACATGAAGTGTAAAAGTTAGTAATATTTCTAAACATATTTTTAAAAGGAATGGGAAAGAGGTGAATCTATTGGGATAGTATTCCTAAGTGAAACCGTGTTAAGAACGGGGGATTTTTGTGCAGCCGTTGATACTCGTTTTGGTAGGATTAACTACCGTGATAGATAATATAGAGGTTAGGAGTATTTGCGTGGTGAAGACAAGGTTTTTAGGGACTGGATAAAATGTGGTAAATTCCCCTGGTATGCTGAGCAGCTAAACTTATATTTGAAAACTTTTCACATGAAGGCTCTGTTGATATTAGTTTAGAACTCGGCCCCCTCCCCCCTATAGGAAAACCAGCATCCTTTTCTTAATCCTCCCGAGGAATAATGTGTAGAAAAGTTCTAACTAACGATGAGGAATTTAAAGTTATGGATACTCCTAAATTTTCTTTTCATAGAGATTGATCTCTGTTGAGATAGGATTTCAAAGTGAAATTGAACAGTTTTCAATAAATCTTTGTGTTGATATTAAAGCTGCTATTACAGTAGGAAATAATGCTTCAATTGTTTTAAGTCAATGATGTTACGTTTTAATCCCCCTAGAAAGGGATTTAACGGTGTTGAATTTTCCCTTTTCATTAGTAAGCATCATGGTTCATGGAATTCCAATAATTTCAAATTCTTCGCCATATTGAGAACGTGGTTAAAAGTCCAAAAGCTAGTCTTCCGAATTTAAAGGAATGTGAAAACTTGACAAAAATAGCCTGGTGAAACTAGACACAAAATAGGAATTGTATATTAACATATATCAAACCCTTTCTGTCGTATGCAAGTCCTGTTTGGGCTCGTTGAATGGTTCAGAAGCGAGCGCTGTCGATCAGATTGGGCTGCTGGGAATTTCCCTTCGATATGATATTGGTTATGTAATAGTTGCCGTCGCTTCAACACCCTTACAAACCCAGATGATGAGTTTTGGAAGAACTGTGTCGTATAAAGCATAACACCGTGATATTCTACACGGTCAAGCACCTCCATAAAGAACTAGAAAGCAAAGCATAACACACCGCGATATTTTATCCGATCAAGCACCTCCATCAAGAACTAGAAAGCAAAGCATATCACCGTTATATTCTACCATATCAAGCACCTCCATCTAAAACTAGAAAGGAACGCATAACACCGTGATATTCTGTCTGATCAAGTACCTCCATCAAGAACTAGAAAGCAAAGCATAACACCATGATATTGTATTCGACCAAGGACCTCCATCTTGATTTAGAAAGCAAAGTATAACACCGTAATATTCTACCCGAACAAGTACCTCCATCAAGAACTAGGAAAGGAAAGCATAACACCGTGATATTCTACCTGATCAAGTGCCTCCATCTAGAACTAGAAAGCAAAGCATAACACCATGATATTGTATTCGACCAAGGACCTCCATCTTGATTTAGAAAGCAAAGTATAACACCTTGATATTCTACCCGAACAAGTACCTCCATCAAGAACTAGGTAAGGAAAGCATAACACCGTGACATTCCAACCGGTCAAGTACCTCCATCAAGAACAAGAAAGCAAAGCATAACATCATGATATTCTACCCGATCAAGCACCTCTATCCTGATTTAGAAAGTAAAGTATAACACCGTGATATTCTACCCGATCGAGTGCCTCCATCAAGAGCTAGAAAGCAAAGCATAACACCGTGATATTCTACCGGTCAAGCACCTCCATCCTGATTTAGAAAGTAAATTATAACACCGTGATATTTTACCCGATCAAGCACCTCCATCAAGAACTAGAAAGCAAAGCATAACACTGTGATATTCTACCCGACCAAGCACCTCCATCAAGAACTAGAAAGCAAAGCATAACACCGTGATATTTTACCCGATCAAGCACCTCCGTCAAGAACTAGAAGGCAAAGCATAACACCGTGATATTCTACCCGGTCAAGCACTTCCATAAAGAACTAGAAAGGAAAGCATAACACCGTGATATTCTGCCTGATCAAGTACTAGAAAGCAAACTACTTTCAAGAACTAGAAAGCAAAGCATAACACCATGATATTGTACCCGACCAAGTACCTCCATCCTGACTTAGAAAGCAAAGCATAACTCCGTGATGTTCTACCCGAAAAATCACCTCCATCAAGAACTAGAAACGAAAGCATAACACCGTGATATTCTATCCGGTCAAGCGCCTCCATCCTGATTTAGAAAGTAAAGTATAACACCGTGATATTCTACCCGATCAAGCACCTCCATCCTGATTTAGAAAGTAAAGTATAACACCGTGATATTCTGCCTGTTCAAGTACCTCCATAGGGGGCAGTCGATAGTGTGATGGAGTTTTATCAACTGCTTTTTCCAAACCATCTGCTTTTTCAGCCATATCTAATGTAAATTTGAAGGTCTAGGGGGGGGGGCGGCTCCCCCCCCCCCTCCCTACGCCCATGTTCCCTATTATTTTTTATTGTATCTTTTAGCTTTTTTGTCATTTTTATAATATTTTTTATCTATTATTTTACGTTATGTGTTATATTATTTATATCATTTTTACTATATTCTTCCATTATTATCCTAAATTGTTTTAGATTTTTTAGTTTCATCTTATGTCATATCAAAATCTAGTATAATGCAGGGGCCGTATTTTGAAAGGAAATGGTAATGGCACGTCTCTTGACATTGTTTTGCATTGAACCAGGACCACATTTATAGTCTTTGTTAACTCTGTCACTATGAAAAGGACAGGTCTGGTTCTACGACACACTTCTTTTGGTATGAGCTTTGCTTCAAATATTATTTTGCCATGATTTCTTTTTTCAAACAATCGAGGATAAAAAAAAAAAATATATTTTCAGCTTTCTTGTTCTTCTATAAGAGCTATTTCTCGTAATTTATCACTTTTTCGGCTCACAGTAACTGTGCTTATTATCAATAAATTATTATTGATTATTTATGAAACTTCTTAACATGAAGCACTAACATGCAAAACTATTTTCTCAGAACTTTCTTATTGGAAAAAATACTTGTTCCGTTCATTTGCAAAAGCTGGGTAACGACTGGTCATTAAGAATAGTCAATACAAATATATAATAATTTTTCAACTTTTCTGTTTATCGATAAGAATTATTTCTTGTCACTTAGCACATTTTGGTTCAACATAGCCACATTCAAAATTAACTATAATTAAACAAATTCTTTGAATACGACGCTCCTTAACATGGAGTTTCGCATGGGAGACCATTTCCCAAGTACCTTTTTTTGTCAAAAAAAAGTCGTTTCCATTAATTTGCAAAAACTGGAAAACTTTCAATTTTTTCCACCGTTCTGGACTGTTTTCTTTGAGGCTTTTTGGCTAGACAGCATCCTCTTTCATTATTGTCTCATTTCTTTGTTTCTTATTAAGACTATTTTCCAAAACTAAGCATTTCCCTTTTTCAGACTATGTAAAAAGAACTTCTAGATGGAGTCTTTTGTTCTTTAAATCTTTCCCGCTTCCTTCCCCTTTTTATATCTCTTCTACTTATGACTTATCCACAATTATTCTGCAGAACAAGGATATTTTATTTTTGTTATAATTTTTATTTATTATTTGTTTCAAGCTTATAAACCTTAACAAAAGGAGTATTTCATCATTCATTAAATAGTTGAGCCTCTCAGAAGCCATTTTTATCAGGTCCACTTTTTGCATTTTTTAGGCTTTATCGTTAAAGTATCGGTTGACTTAATAATTGATATAGATTTTGAATTATTACAGTGGAAAAAAATTGAAATGTGAATTATTGCTGTGAAATGAAAAAAACAGTTGTTCCTTTCTTCTTTCTTATATATAATCTTTTTTTACGCATATTTTAGGCAAAAATGTTTTGCCATTGATGTTGTTGCTTTCTAAATATTGCTTTCATAGCATCGGTTTGCTTAATAATTGGTTTGAATTAAGAACTATTATAGAAAATTATAATAAACTTTGCTATAGTTTTTGCTTTGCTCGTTTTTATATAAAGTCAGGTCTTATCATCAAAGTACTGATTAGAAATAAGGATTTTTGCAAAAGTTTTTTCTATCGAGGTTTCTAATTATTGTTTTCTTCTTGTATAGAAGCCAATCTGTCAGAGTGTTCTAAAATGTACTTCAAAAAATTCTCCGTGCTTAAACATTTAAGAAAACACCTATAAATTACGGACGTCTTCTGTGCCAGAAGCGTAGCGTATTAAAATCAAAATGTGCGCCAAAACGAGTAATGAATTTTCTGATTTTTGGCGCTTATTATTGTATTGACTTGCTTAAATTAGCTCTTGATGATTCATCCTTGTCATGAGAATTTGAACAAGCTTTCTTGGGGTTTGCCCCTTCCCCTTGCTATCACTCCGACTTTTCAGCAATTTTTATTTTATAGAAGTATCTTTTCTCTCTTCTACTATTCAAGAATTGAAACACTAGGAAGAAGGGAAAGCATAAATAATAACGTTAACACATATAAATTTTAATTTTGTATGCTATCTTAATTTTATATACTAATTAATGGTCTTTTTATATGTTATTTGAAACTTTTTTTTATATGTATTGTAAAATATTAATTTTATCATTAAATCCTCAGTTGTTCCAAAGAATTGATGGGAGAAATTAATTTCTGAAGATTGATTAATTGATGATCATCAATTGAATTGAAATGTGGGGTTTTGAGTAGCAATATTTTTCCATTATTAATTAATTCATTTATTTATTTATTTTATAACCCATCAAAAATACAAAGTATGACGATGGAGTATAACAGAAAGAAAGAAAATGAAACAAATAGAAATCACATTCAAAAACAGGAGCAAATACCTGCAAATTAAAACTCAATAAACCAAACAATTGGGAAAAGTAAGCCACTCCAAGCAGTGGCGGATCTGGGACTCTTTTTCTAGTAGGGGGGGGGGCGGGCGCAAAATAGGTTGATCCGATAAACTTGCGTGAGAAGCAAGTTTAATTAACGCAAACTTGCGTTAATTAAGTAAATTACACTACTTCAGACTATGTTACGGGGGGGGGGTACCCCTGGATCCGCGACTGACTCCAAGGGTGGTAATCATGTTCTTGTTTCTAATAGAACTGTTGTATTGTAAAAATGCTTTTAGTATGTAGTAAAATAATGAGCGTGTAGGAAATTGACTAGAGATAAAAAAAAGTAATTGATATGATGTTGATTAATTGAGAACTGACGATAAAGGATATTTCCGAATTACGGGAAAAGAGCGAACTAAAATGTTCCAGTCTTTTTAACAGAAGTGGAAAAGCCGGAATAAAAGTGCATTACCATGGGCCATCCCACACATTATCTAGAACCCCGAAGGGACATCGTTTACCAAAAATAATAATCGGAATCAACTAAAATATTTGCATGGTTTTGTATGTTTTTTAACATAATTTAACAGTGTAAATCATGGTATTATTTAATAACAAAAAGTGTCTCTAATAACTAAATTAAACCATATTTTTTCGTCTAACAGGTATCGCCTATTTTTTTCAAATAAAAAAAATCTTCCCTTGTAGCGTCCCTTGCATCCTGACCATACCACTGACTTTTTCGGCTTTTTACTGATTTTTTTGTGTAACAGTATTTTAACAGTGTGAATTGCTGAGCAGATGACAAGTATAAAAGCCCAACAAATCTGTGGTATGCTCAGGATACAAGGGACACTACAAAGGAGCATCTTTTTAGGTGTAAAAGGGCAATAGCTGTTAGTGAAATTTTTTTAACTTTTAATGCAGTTATTAAAGACTCTTTTGTTATTAAATAATTCCATGATTTGGTAACTGTAAAAACTTTGTTTTGCTGTCACATAGCGCTTTAAAGAATAGGAAATCTCCAAAATTTCTCTTTGAACGCTTATTGTAATACACTTGACGTTGAGGGCATTAGACACTGATCACTGCTTGAGTATATGGGAAATTTTGAATCCTTGAAACAATCTTCAGGTTAAAGTACGTACAAATTGCCCGATAAGCCCAAAAGTCAAATGAGTTAAATATCAGAAGATTGCCAGATTCTTTTGCCTCGAATTACCTTGATTCTATAGATTTATTTGCTATGTACAAGGTTCAGCATTGCCAGTTGCTGATAGGCAATCCATTTGGGAATTTTCAACTGCGTGAACAACATTTTGTCACCATTGGCGTAGATTTGCAAGAAGGGACAGGTGACTAAGGCTCTCCCAGGGCAAGCCCTGAGAGAAGCTTTGGCCCTCCCCCAGAAACTTGGGCTCTGTACTGAAACGCTAAAAAAGGGTTTCCTTTGAACCAGGGTAGGTTGAGTCCCCTGCCTCCCGTGGAGAAATCCAAACTACGCATATGTTTACCACTACTCAGTGATTAACGAGTGATGGCAAGGTAGATGGTGCAGTAATTCATGTGCATTCAGGGAAATATTTTTGGTTAAGTTACCCTGAAATTAACCTATTTGTTTACTGTCTTCTACTTCTTCTAAAATTTGTTAATATAGCTAACTAACCTGCTTTATTTTTCAGATCCAATATACGGATGACAATTAATTGACAACTCAAATAATAGCAACACGTGTGTTCCAGTGTGGAATAACACAGTTTATCCTATACATAATAAGTGATTTATATCAAGTGATGTTTTTATTGTCTTTATAGGCTAGAGTGTGATTTTATTTAAATTGTTATAGCTCTTGTAAAGGGTGGTTTTTTGAACCTTTTAAAGGTTATTTTTAAATCAATTTTGCCCTGTAATTTGGGCTTTCAGTTGTTTTTGTTGTTATTTTTTATTTTTTACATTTGAAGAGGAATATCTTCCTATTTCCGATTATCAGGACCTCAATTTTCAGATTTTTTTTTTCTGTCTTAACCTCTATAAACATTAATTCTCCTTTTAAGAGTGTAATCTCAATAACTATGAGCTCTCACGTGATCACCTTTACCAAACGCAAGCAATGGTAATTGTGAGTTACGGCGTATTTAGGCTAAAGCTCAAAACACCAGAGTACTTTTATTGTATACAGAGCTCAGAAAATTCATGATTTCATCCAGTATGTCCTATATATATCAATAATACATAAATAAACTATTGGTTGTCATACTCACGGGCATATCTGTGATTCAAGCCCCCCCCCCCCCCACCCTTGAACCAAAATTAACAGTAAAAAAGAATGTTCTGTTTTTTCAAATTGAGAGAAATCGCAATCTTTTTCCCGAATGCATCGAAACTCACGTTACTGCCAAGAATTTTTCGAAAGCAAAGTTTGCCAATACGGGTGACTTTTTAGATGTTCTTCATTTTAGAACTAATACTTAACATATTGATGATCATAGTATTAATGAGCTGAATTATTGCCAATATTTCGTAGAAATATTGGCATAATACAATAATTATTGTATAAACATAATACATTTATAATACATAATATTGAATAAAAATAAACATAATACAATAATTTTGTAGAAATAAATTAAAAGATGTAGCGCAGTCCTCGTGAACACACGTATGTAGGGGAGTATCTTTGTTTGAGGAGAAGAAGGTTTAGTTTAAGACATTCTAATTCAGGAGACCAAATCTCCAAAGGAAGTTTTCTTAACCTTTCTGTTTCGATGGTGAAAAACACGCAAAGGGGTCAAACATTATGCTGCATAAGTTGACGTCCGATGTTTTGTCGTTTCAAAACATAAATGGTCACATATAAAGCCTAAGCAGTTATGACGTTAGTCGCCTGTGGTATTTAAAAGGCGTTATGTGATATTTTTTTATGCTTACAACCTGCTGTAACAAGAGAATAATTTATTGTTTAGTTTAATCCACTTCCCTATGTCTTACTTGGGTCTGAAAATGATTTGAGGTTTCCATTTTTTTTATGCGTTATTTACCTAAATTTCTTAATTTCTAAATCTTAATTAATCCTAATTTCTAAAATAATGAAATGCTGGTAGTTGTGTACTTTTTCATGATAATCGTGTCCATCGTATCTTGGAAATCAAATAAGACATTCTCTAAATAATGCCACATAACGCCTTTTGAACAGCAAATCGAACATTGGAACAAAAAAAAGAAGAAATTCTAGTTTTCCATGGTGTTTTTCAGTCAATCTTTGGTTTTCTTGGGAGTTAGAAGTGGGAACGCTGATATTGACACCATTTGCCATGAAACCATACAGAACTAGGATAAATGCTTTTGTAAAAGCTTAGAAATAGCTTTGAAATATTAAAGGCAAGGTCGTATCCAGAGGGGAGTTTAAACCCCCCTCCCCGAAATGTTTGTCTGACCCGTAAAAACGTGACAATAATGGATATAAACAAATTTTATATGTATTATTTGAGGTTTTTGTGTAACACCCCTCCCCCCCCCCCCCCCAAAAAAATTGTTTGAGTAAAACCCCCTCCGAAAAAAAAATCCTGGGTACGGCCTTGATTAAATGTGCAGTATCTGTCATCAATATGGTAATTTAATATTTTTAGTTGTAAACGTTATCTATATTTATTAATAATACCAATATTTCTTAGATTTAAACAGTGAAGTAGGAAACTCCCCTCCCCGTGTACGAGCCTGGTCTTTTGTGGCAAAATGTTTCAGGGTTTCGTAGCATATGGCTCATCTACTTTCTCATTTCTTACAGCTTATCGGCTCATAATTTGGTTTATCACGAGCTTTATCCTTTAGTTTAATCCAAAAAAGAGAAATAATCTAGTCATAAAAATGGCTTCTTCTAAATTGTCAAGTGATCTGGATATTAAAATGTAGTTTAATTGCTGGCCGTATGCCATAGTTTGGTTATTTGAAGTTAAAAGTTTTCGCTAGTGTTAATTAGGGTTTTGAGTGACTGTTGTAAATAAAGGATTATTATGCAAATTCTGTTGGCGCCCTTTGACTATCATTAATTATAATTTATTAAATGGTCATAATTTGGAGGCAAGTCACCTACTGCGAACAGTATTTGCATCATTAAATCCAACCTATAAGTCGGTTATCAACAGGCTCTTTTTGTATTGAAAAAGGATCAGAAATTCAGAATTTTTAATTTATCAAAATTGCTGTCCTACAATAAATTTACAAATTTTATGTAAGTAATTTTGTGCTAAGGAAATCAACATTGAAACTTTTTGGACTTTCCTATGTTTTCGAAAGCGTGGTAGCAATATAGTCAGAGTTGGTCATTTCTATCGATTTTTTTTCGCATATCTTAAACGGATTTCTTCAATTTCAAAATTTTAATGAATAATACATTATTTAATTGTAGCTAAATCTTTAATTTTCCCAATGTAGCAGCAACAAAAAAAAACACCAGAAGAAAATAAGCAGTAAATATAAGACACTTAACGTGATTGTTTTATTTTGACATTTAATATGAAAGAGGATGTAAATTACAAACAAAAAAGAAGTTTTTCTTGGAAAATAAAATTATTATCAATTAAAATCAATAAAAACAATTTACCCGAAATTTGACTTTTCATGTTTTAGAAAGATAAAGAATCAATTAAAAGGCTCCAGCCTAAAAACTTATTAAAATGTTATGCCGAGGCGGTTCCAACTTTGAGAAATCACGTATGCCAGGTGGCGCGTGCCAGGCGGAGCAAAAGTGCACCAAATCTAGTGGAGCATTGCGGGAAGTGTGCCAAGCGTCATGGAATTGCGTTGCGCTCCGAGACCAGATGGCAGAAAATAGGTTCAAGCCTAAAACCTATTAAAATGTTATTCCGAGGGGGTGTCAACTTTCAAAAATCACGTATGCCAGATGGCGCGTGCCAGGCGGAGCAGAAGTGCACCAAATCTAGTGGAGCATTGCGGGAAGTGTGTCAAGCGTCATGGAATTGCGTTGCGCTCCAAGACCAGATGGCAGAAAATAAGTTCAAGCCTAAAAACCTATTAAAATGTTATTCCTAGGGGGTGCCAACTTTCAAAATTATGTATGCCAGATGGCGCGTGCCAAGCGGTGCAAATGTGTACCAAATCTAATGGAGCATTGCGGGAAGTGTGCCAAGCGTCATGGAATTGTGTTGCGCTTCAAGACCAGGTGGCAAAAAATAGGTTCAAACCTAAAAACCTATTAAAATGTTATTCCGAGGGGGGGGCCAACTTTTAAAAATCACGTATGCCAGATGGCGCGTGCCAAGTGGTGCAAATGTGTACCAAATCTAGTGGAGCATTGCGGGAAGTGTGCCACGTGTCACGGAATTGTGTGGCGCACATGGCGCTCCAAGACCAGGTGGCGAAAATAGGTGACATCTCATATAATTCAAGAATCTTAAAGTATATTTTGTCTTCGTACCTTAGATTGCACTCTAAACTGTGTCTTCATTGAAGCATCGATATAACAGACGTCATTTGATAAAATAATTTCCAATAAATCTTGGTGTGAACTGATTAGAAATCAACACGAAGTCAATTAACAATTTCAGATTTAAAAAAATTTTAAAGAAAGCCTTTTGATACCCGACTGAAAGTATCGAGTATTTTAATTGTAGATTAGTTTTTAGTGCCATAAGTGTGTGTTGGTTGGAAATTGTAAAGTGCTAAGCATAAACATAAACAAACCGGTTCTTTTGAATTAATATCAAATTCGAAACCTATTTTTTATCCATTTATCAGAACAAAAGTTCTTAAATTATTTACCTCTCGTTTTCAAGTGGAAAATGACTTTCATTTTCGAATGCAATTTTTTGCTGCTCTTTCAATATTGCTTATTACCGCTAGATGAGACCAGCGTACTTCCAAATTTGTTCATATCCCCCTTCTCCCATTTCATCATTATCATCATGAATTAAAAAACATTGATTTTAATTGTTTTGCACAAACCATGTTTTGGGGCAGATGAATTAAAGGGCTATACGGCGAAAGTATTGAAGGAAAAGGGGCCACACAAGAATTAATCCTTAGTCACCCTGGGTCGGAATATGATCGATTTTTTTTTATTTTCATCAATAAATCTAAACGTTTAAAAACAGAATAATCTTCTTAATGTTTTGATATGAATATTCACGAGTATCTTACTTTCAGAAAGATGAAAAAACATATGAGAATTGAAATATAAATCTAAAAAATAAATTATGTGTATTCTTAGTATCTTTTGCGTAGAATGTTTCTATCTGGTCTGAGTCAATAGTCAGAATGTGACAGACACATATATGTAAATGTATTACCATATATGTTTATATATATATGAATATTATTTAGTCAATGCATATCTTCCAATAGGATAATGCCCTTGATTTTAAATGAGGTGATTGGTTTTTGGTGGTTTATACCTTTTTCACTCCCTTTGAGGTTGTATAAACTCTTTTGCACGTTTTCATAGTAATCCTGCACCTTTAATCCTAGAAGTTTCTTTTGGTTGAATTTTTATTTGGATTTTGCTGTATTTGGTCAACGCATCCCTTCCCTAAACAACACTGTTCTTTTGTTTAAATTTTTGTCATTAGCCGTATTTGACGTTCCTTTGTTGTTTGCGGTATCTAACAGTAATAAAATTAAAATGTTTTAAAATAATATAATAGAGATATATAACATGTATAATAAAGATATAATAAAAAAAAGGTCCGAAATCAATAGAAAATAGAATCACTGCCTTTGAGGTTGTATAAATTCTTTTGCATGTTATTATAGTATAACTTTAAATAGTTAATTTGTTATTTACGAACACAAAAAGAGTGGAGCGGTTGGAGTCCATCTGCTTGAAAGAGGCGGAGTAGCAATAAAAAAAACAAAAAAAAACGTAAAAATACGTCATCAACTGAAACGCCGTATATGGGAATGGCGAAGAAATAAAAGCGCACAGGCCTTACATGGAAGTTATTTATCCCGTATTTCTAACTTCAAAATTACATAGGAAAAGCCAAAATTAATCACTAGATATGTTTTTTTTTCGTCCAAGTCTTATAAAATTAAGAGAATTCTTATGAATTCAAGAAGCTTCTTTCAGGCTATTTGTTATTTGAATATTCACCTTAGATGTTATTTGATTTTTTTTTATTTACTTAGGTTAGGAATAATCATTATAGGGAGAACAATCAAATCGCATTGGGCATATTAGTTGCATCTAAAGGTCAATTCTTAACATTTTGCACTTCTGAAATTGTTGCCAAAACCGCCCACTGAACTTTTTTTTTGGCAACTATTTAAGGAGCGTTAAAATGTCAGATATGATTTTTAGGTGGGACGACGAAAATAAAAGAAAGAATATTGGCACTTTTTCGAAAAAGACAGTTTTAATCTAAATTCTTGAATACATAGACTAATCCTGGAAGGTTTAATCAGTCTATTTGGGGGAGCAAGGGAGGGCATGTACCACCCCCAATTTTTGACCCCATTAGATTTTTAAAAATACCTTACTCGGAGTGTATTTTATTGGAAAGGGTCATTTTCTTGTGCATTCGTTGAAAAATATTATGTTAAAAAAAAAATAGCAAATTCCCCCCTCCCTAAATTTCGAAAATTCATTTTATCCCCTCTAAATTCTCGTGAATTGATACCATTGTTCAGATGATGTTTTGTAATTTTCTGATTTACGATAAATGAAAAGAGTAAAAAGATAATCATGGGTATATCGGGTAGAATTAAAATAAGACAATACAACTTGCTTAAACGAAGTTCAGTAAGTAATGTCCATTTGGTCAAACATGTTTTTGAGTTAGATAATTATGGCAACATGCGCGCTTTATACATGAAAACGAAATTACATTTTTTATTATTATTATTACGGATTTAATCAATTTGTCTCTTAAATTAAAGGGCGTATCCAGGATTTGGTTTTCTTTTTTTTTGGGTGGGGGGGGGGGTGGCGCATGAAAAAAATTGAAGAACGCATCAGGAATTTTTTATATGTATTTTTGTCATGTTTTACGGGTCTGACAAACATTTTTTTTTTTTGGGGGGGGGGGGTGTCAAACCCTGCAAATCAACCCTCAAATTACTCTCATAAGCTGAATTATCCATGTCCAGTATGACTCAACACTTTTTTCCTGATTTATCTCAAATTTGCATGCAACATTGATTCAATGTGGCATAAATACTGCTGTGATTTGGCATCTGAATGACTCATTAAAAACTGCCTTATCTATTTCTATATAAAAAATATTTACTGCCCTTGTTTGTAGTTAATTATTAGTTGTTTTGTTGCACTTCTCAAGTATTACTTCCAAATAATTAATGAAAAAATATTGCAGTCATTTATTTTTAAACTGGAGAAGTGAGTTTTTGCCAGACCAAAAATACTTCGTGAATTTTTTGGCATCAAAGGAAGGGTGATAAATCAGTCTTGCAAAAAAGGATACAGAGGCCATTTTATATTTAGGAGATTTGGTGAACCTCGCGGCTTTTAATTTTGTTCTTAGATTGCGCAAAGTAAATAAAATAAAATTCAGTATCTTGTGAAATTTGAAAAATTGAAGAAAAATTAAATTCAAGAAATATTTTACAAATCAATTCCAAATAGTATGCACGTCGCTTTAAAGCTTTATCTCTCTAAATAAAACAGGAAGAATATATTCATCACATTTATCGTAACACGGTAACATGGGAGCGAACTTTTGTTTTTAACATCTATCTCATTAATTTTCATTATCACATTTTAAAGATCAAAATAGAGTAATTCTGACTAGGTGCAAAATCGTACTCGTTCTTTTTTTTCAAATATTAATTCTGGAGAATTTATTCCACATGATTTTTTTTTTACGAATTGGGGGCCTAGTTATCCCAAACAGGGTTCAGCGCAAACAAATTTCGGTGCATATAAATATTCGCGCTCCGGCAATTTTGAATCGCCGACGTCGTTTATCGTTGCCCACGGTAATGGCAATTTTGAATTATTCAACAATTTTCAAAGTCCTGTTTTTAATAATGAAACATATACTGTTAACATAAATAACATGAAAATAAGTACCCGGAAATAAAATTCTACATGGGAAATTCCGATTTTCGAGAATTTCGAAAACTATCGAGCTTAACTGTGGGCGTCAGGCTATGGATCTCAAAAAGGCCAAAAGAGCAAATAACCTCTTAGAAGTACCATAGTTAGAATACTGTCATTAATTTGTATATAGCTCATTTCCATATAAAAACAACTAAAGTTTTTTTTTGTCTAAACGTAACTTTATCATCGTAATATTCTTATCATTTGATTTACTTACATACTCTTTGTGTTCTGTTACATACACATACACAAATACTAATTAAAAATATAAAAGAGAGTTTAGTTAAAATCTCATTGTTTAATTGGTGGTGTCAAGTTCTTTGAAATTATCTCTTCAACTGCCATTATATATCTTTTTAATCCAAATTTAATTTTCCATTATATATCTTGTAAGATTCATCAATAATTTTGATCATTTGTAATTATCATGGTTGATTATTTTAATATATTAATTATCTTATACTAAAATTTATTAAGTAATATACGAATTATTATATTAATTACTTATCAATAATACGTTAGATAATTTAATGAGTTAATAATTATTATTATTTTATAGTCGCTGGCTGTTGAACGCTACCCGTGACCCGTGACTACACGCTATAGTCGCGGGTAGCTTAACGCTACCCGTGACTCAAGCAGAATCGTTGATGAAAATGAAAAAATCAATCCTGGCACGAAACGGAAATTAACGACGTAATAAATAAATGACAATATATGAATAAAAAGAAATAATATGTTTAATTAAACTTTATACTTGAACAATTGGTCCTCAAATTGGGAACCGTTTAAACCCAGGCATTGACTTCTTAGTGGCTTAACTGGGCTAATATGGTTACTAGGTGAACAATATTAATGATAGTCATATGGAATTAGGGATGGGGGGATTAAGTTTCAGGATTCATAGATTTAGTATGGTCAAATAGCATCATGAATCAGTTAGTCAAACCCTTTTTATTCTTATTAAACATGGAACAAGAGAAAAATCATAATAAGAATACAGATAAATAAAGACAGCTATAATGGCTTTAATATTAATCATCGTACTAATTAAAATCCAAAAAAAGGCTCATTTTTTCAATGAGTCTTGCTTGGCTTCGTAGAATCCGACGCATAGAGCAAAGCATTGCCTTTTTATATGCGAAATAAACAAAGTGTATCGTGATATTTCATATATCGATTTTTTCTATATGGTTTTATACGTTTTAATATTAATTGTATGGCAATCCAAGGGAATTAGATAAACAATATTTGGCTTAAAAAAATTAGTCTCATATCTATAGTTGAACCTAAAGGTCGTGACCAAAGAGTACGGGTAACTTTCAAGAGTGTGCACTGGCGCTAGTGGCAATAAAATCAGAACAGGCAGTGCCATCTAGCGTCTGGCGACATTTGGTATTTTTTCAAGCTCTGTAGTCTAATCGTTTTTGTGTCAGCAACTGAGATCAGACACTTATTACTACCTTAATTTTACCAATTACACTAATTAGATTAATTATTCTTATTATTACAATAAAAAAATGCCAAGTGTCGCCAAACACTAGATGGCATTGATAATTTTTTTTGTTGACACTAAGGCCAGTTCCTTCTTATAAATTACCCGTACTCTTTGGGGCAAACGTCATTTGTTAAGTCTTCTTAAAATGGGGGTCAGCAGGGCAAAGCATGTTCAATGACCCTTTGGCACGGCCTTTGTGCTTAACTGTGACGATTTAGCACTGGATCTAAATTCTGTTGCGATCTTTAGATATGAGAGACAATAAGATCTATCTAAAGAATAGGAATGTTGGAAGTTGTCTCTGTTCAGTCCATAGAGTCGGATAAGCCGATAGAGCCAAGATATATCCAAAAATATTGGATATATCTCATTTGCCTGCTTATTTATTGGTTACGTTTATTCATTTATAGCCAATAAAAGATCTTAAAAATTAAACCACTAAAAAGCAGAAAATACAAAATATGCCAATTCTTCAGCAATGCTACTGATTTTCGCAAATATTTAAGAAATCATATCTGCCATCTGTTCTGGTTTTAAACTTTGTGGTTCTGCCCTTCTTGCTTTTTAGTGTCTATTTGCACGAAAGTTGCAGTAAATCTGACTTATTTAGAAATAATGAAAAAAAATTCCCTTGGATTTCTGCCCATATCCATTTTCATATACTTGTAAATTTTTGGGCATTTCTGAATACTCATTTTCGAGATGATAAAAGATTGGGGTTTGAGTGTGCCATAGATTGTGCCAGAAATGGCGTCGTAGATTTGGTTTATTCTGATTACTTTTGGTACCAGTTCTATATTTAATTTATGTTAGTGCGATCGTTTTTAATTGTCTTTCATAACTTTCGACAGTTATTGATAAAAATCTAATCTAATAAAATTTGATAAAATCCCATTGAGTTCTCTTTTTTAAAATAGGCTTGTTACTCTCATGTTCTCTCTTTC
>JAQQPU010003361.1:13376-25045 GCA_029168905.1 Artemia sp. Kazakhstan ARC1039 | reverse complement strand
TATCAGGTGATCAGTGATAAACAAACTAAGGGCTAGTAAAATTTGAGAATTAGCATTGTTATTTTTACCCAGGGTCCTTTTAAGGGCAATTGCTTTGACCCCACCTTAGCTGCGAAGTCTCTTCTCCGAACCTACACATGTATTTGCTTAAGGAAAACAGCAAGAATATGGCTCGGTTAATGATTTACATACACCATTGAAACTAATTGTATCTTGAACACAATGCTTTTATTTTTCAAAACATTAATAACAAATAAACAGGAAATCGCTGTAATAATGAAGATGACTGGGAAAAACTAACGAAGACAAACTAAATATTTAATATACAACAATTTTAATTCCTGGAAACTCAGAAGTTCAAGATTTTATTTCATTGTAATTTCTATTTTCATTTTTAAAAGTTGTAAATACAATAGGAAATATTTTGTAACATATTTTGTTGTCAATAAAGCGCAAGTGAGGCAAGAAAGGCTCTAGATTTTTACGGATAGCGAAGGGAAAAAAGCAGAATAGAAAAACTAGTGTTGATAATAATTTTTGGTCGCTTTAAGTTTGACTTGACTATATTATTTAAGTTTTACTCGTTTTAAGATTTATTTATTCATCTATAATAGGTACCTGTTATCTCTATAATTGCTATGATCATTTAATTTAATTTCTATAAGTTTTGGATTTCATTTATTCTTTAATAGTAATTTCTGGTCATTTTGAGTTTGAAGATTAATGAAATTAATTTCTGCTGGTCTTAAGCTTAATGCGGATCTTTAATTTTCTTTGGAAAACTACATTTCTGGATAGTTTTCTTTTATTAAATTCTGTTTTTGTTTTTGATTGCCAAGTATTGTAATTGATTATTATAATGAATACTTCTCGAGTATCTTATTCATCTGGTGTACGAATTAAAAGAATCGATTCTAATTTAATAGTTCTAATATCTTTTGATTTACAACCCTTCAAGATTCTCTGAAAATTTCATTTAAATGCTCTTAGCCATTCCTGGGATTTTTCATATATACCCTTCTGACAACCCAGATGAACATAGTGTCTTCCGATTGAATATGATAGCCCATACCCAATCCTAAGATATTACAGGTACAACCTTTTGACAACCTGGATGCATATAGTGTCTTGACTTAGTTTAGTACCCCCCCTCCCCAGGGTCAATTACTTAACAAGTTTCAACTTAATACTTTCAGCTGCTCCGAGGACATTGCAGATGTGCCTTTTTGACAATCTGAGTGGATATACTGTGTTTTGATTTTGTTCAACATCTTCCTCTAAATTTCCTTGATAGTAGTCTCAAGTAGGTATAGTACCAGTTTGAAGCAGTTGTAGTCACAGTCACAAGTTGTCACAGTCGCAAGTAGTCGCAGTCACAACCAGTCGCATTTGCAGATGCAGTAGCAATAGTAGTAGTAGTGATACTCAAAGTTTCAGGTTACCCGTTCTTAATATATTGTTGATACGCCTTTTTAATGACTTGTATGCAGATAGAGTCATTTGATTTAGCTCAGCTAACCCCTCGACGTTCCTCGAAATTTCAGTCTTTGAAATTTCTTAGTCTTTTTGGACACACACAGGATCAAAGGTTCTCTCCCTTTTTGAATAATTAATCAAAACAGCTTTTTCCAACAGAAATTAAAATACGTCAAACCCAAATCGAGCAGAAATTAATCTGAGTAGGGTTCTAAACCCTATGCGTTTTAAAAGCCAGAATATAATTTGTACTTTACTGAAAAAAATTTAAATGAATTTACTGGAAAAAATGTGCATTGTCAGTTTAATATACATATGCTGATATTTATTCCTTAAAATCTTAATTAATTTTGTTTTCTTAAAGTTGTAAGTGAAAACATTTAAAATAATTTTTTTCAGTAAAGTACAAATTATATTCTGGATTTCAGAAAGCACAGGGTTTAGAACCCTACTCAGATTAATTTCTGCTCGTTTTGAGTTTGACTTATTTTAATTTCTGTTTGTTTTGGGTTTCATTTATCTATTAATATTGATTTGTGGTAGTTGTATGCTTGGTAGATTATTTGATTCCATTTTTGTCGATTTTTGGTTTAATGGAGTTCTTTACTTTTTTTGGAAAAACTTATTTTGTGCAAAAAGTTTTTTTGATTAATTTTGATTAATTTGTGCAAAAAGTCTTTTTCAGATTGAAAGACTGAGCCTCTTCTGAAGTTAACACTTTCTATAAAAATCTTATGTGCCCCCAAGGTATAACTTAAAACCCTTGCCCTTAGGGCTCTGAGGGGGGTTGTCATCCAAAAAGACCTAATTTCTAGAACTTTTAACTACATTGAACAAAATGAATATCTACAAATTTTAATTGGATGTGTTTGGGGAATTGGTGGGCGTGAGAGAGGGGTTAGTTGCCCTCCAATTACTTTCAGTTATTAAAAAGGGCACTAGCCCTGTCAATTTTCAATCGAATGAGCCTTTTTTGAAGTTTTACGACAATGCTTTCTATAAAAACCTCATAGGCCTCCAGGGCATAACTTACAACCCTTCTCTTGAGGCTGTGGGGGGTTGTCATCCTCAAAGACATAATTTCCAGAACTTTCAACTACGTTGAAAAAAATGGCTATCTCAAAATTTTGATTGTATGTGTATGGGAAAACGGTAGGCGTGAGAGGGGGGTTAGCTGCCCTCCAATTACTTTTGACTGTTTAAAAGGCCACTAGTCATTTCAATTTCCAATGGAATTAGCCCTTTTTGAAGTTTCTACGTAAATGCTTTCTATAGGAACCTTATATACCCCCAGGGCATAACTTACAACTCTTGCTCTGAGGGCTGTGTGTGTGTGTGTGTGTGGGGGGGGGGGTTCATTTAAAAACTTATTTTCAAAAATTTTTAACTACGTTGAACTAAATAGCTATCTAAAAATTTTGATTGTATATGTTAGGGGAAAAGGTGGGCCTGAGACGGGGGTTAGTTGCCCTCCAATCACTTTCGACTATTAAAAAGGGCACTAGCCCCCAGGGCACAACTTACAACCCTTGCTCCGTGGGCTGTTGAGGGGGGGGGTGTCATCCTTAAAGACATAATTTCCAAAACTTCCAACTGCGTTGAACTAAATAGCTATCTAAAAATTTTGATTGTATGTGTCTGGGGAAAAGGTGGGCGTGAGACAGGGTTAGTTGCCTTCCAAATACTTTCGACTATTAAAAAGGGTACTAGCCATTTCAATTTCCAATCGAATGAGCCCCTTTGAAGTTTCTAAGACAACGATTTCTATGAAAAACTTATATACCCCCAGGGCACAACTTATAACCCTTGCCCTGAGGGTTGTGGGGGGTTGTCACCCTCAAAGACCTAATTTTACGAACTTTCAACTACGTTGAACAAAATGGCTATCACAAAATTTTGATTGGATGTTTTTGGAGAAAAGGTGGGCGTGAGAGGATGGTTAGTTGCCTTCCAATCACTTTTGACTATTAAAAAGGGCACTAGCCCTTTGAATTTCCAATCGACTGAGCCTTTTTTGAAGTTTCTTCGACAACTCTTTCTATAAAAATCTTATATGCCCCTAGGGCATAACTTACAACCCTTGCCCTGAGGGCTGGGGGGGAGCGTCCTCCTCAAAAACATAATTTCTATCTGGAAATCAACTACGCTGAACAAAATGGATATCTCAAAATTTTGATTGGGTATGTCTTGGGAAATGATGGGCGTGGAAGGGGTTTTAGTGGCCTTCCTATCACTTTCGACTATTAAAAAGGGCACTAGTTACTCCAATTTCAAATCGAATAATCCCTTTTCGAAGTTTCTACGACAACTCCTTTGATACGAAGTGCCCCGGTCTAGAACCAAAAAATAAATAATACATTGTGTCAACATCGTTTACTTAAGGCAGCGCGATTGCGCTGCCTATGATAAATCCTGCTCGTTAAAAATGAATAAATTGAATAATTTACAATCCTTACCCTGGGGAATGTGGGGAAAGGGCATCTCTGGAGGGATAACTATTAGACCTTGTGTCTATTTTGAATAATGGCTTGTTGAAATTTCCGTCAGTGCAAAGGAGGGTTGGGAGGATTCAAAAAAGCAAGACAGAGGGAGCTGGTTGCCATCCATTGCTTTTTCAACTTTCTTCCCCACATAATTTTAAAGTTTCAACTTAGTGCCTCATTCATTGCTCTCAGTTCATTCAATGCTCTCGTCAGACCTCTGTGTAAATTAATGTGAAAATAATATTTCAAGGACAGTTAGATATATATCAAGTCTACTAGTACATAATGGGACAGAAAGGGAAAAACCTTATACAAGAAGGTATAAGAAGTACATTAGACACCTCAGAGGATAGCTGTAGCTCGAAACTAGAATTATAAATACTGGTCACAGACTTTAAGCAAATCCTCAATCAAACAGTTCGTGGTAACGAACTGTAAGTAAGGAGCGACCCGGCTCAATGGTAACCGAAACTCTAAAAAACGGGAGTTTGATACCAATAGATACATCAAAAGGATCAGATTTTAATTCTGATTTCAAATATATAAGTTTCATTAAGTTTAATCTTACCCATCAAAAGTTACGTGCCTGAGAAAATTTGGCTGATTTTCGAAAAAAGGGGGAAAGACCCCCTAAAAATTATAGAACCTTAATGAAAATCACACCATCATATTCAGCGTATCAGAGAACCCTACTGTAGAGGTTTCAAGCTCCTATCTACAAAAATGTGGAATTTTCCATTTTTTGCCAGAAGAAAGATCACGGGTGCGTGTTTATTTGTTTGTTTTTTTTTNAAGTCCCCCCCCTCCCCTGTTTGGTCATTGGGCAAATGGTTTATTTGCCACATTAATTTTGTCGAATCTTTGAGTTGACTAGAAAATGTACAATGTCAATTTTTTCTATAGTATTTAAAAAAATACCTAGTTTATTTGTGTGTTTTCATCAATTATCTTCATGCTACTGCAACTTTCATGGAGGTGCATACGACAAGGAATGTCCTAGATGAAAAGGTTAACAAAAAAGTAATGCCCGGGAACAAGAAAAAACATGATCGCGAAAATTTACTTACGCGTGACTATGACTATCTGTCTTAGTACTGCCCTAGAATGGATGGATGATAGGCTATCTATCAACTAGTGAAATGATATCATTTCTATACAATCCCAAAGAAAGGGCTATACCAGATTTGCCTCTCACTCACCCAGGCTATCTGTCTCGGCTTTTTCTCCAATTTAGCCATGGCTGGATGACAACTTGATTTTAATTCAAAATTAGACTTAAACTTAAGTTAGACTGACAATTATGATATTAAAACCCACAACAATGACAATGGCCAAGCATTAAACTTTGATTTTTAGAATGTTTGCAGCTGACACAATGTGGGTTTCCGAGAAGAATTGTCGAAGAAATGGCAAGGTGTTCGTTTGACGGACTATAGCTAGTCTTCATGTACGATCATCATGATTAAATATATTTGTATAATTAACAAGTTTGTACTTGTTACTCATAAATTTATAATAGTTATTGGGACTAGGTGTTAAGTAGAAAACAGTTAAGTATTTTGATTTAGAAAAACAGTTCTGCTGACAATGAAACAAGTGGCTTAACTGTGCTGAAGCACCTACCTATTTTTTTTGTTCTTCTGAAGGGCACTCCATCCGGTTAGTCTCCAATTTTGTCCCAGTTCAATACAGAAACGGGGCCGCAATTTATGATAAGAATTAGGATAAAGAGAGATAGGCACAACATTTTCAGAGTCTTTTGAACCGCTATAGAATTACAGGGAAGAATATAGAAAAGAATTTAAAAATGTTTGACACTTTGAATGTGATTGAAAATTTGTTTTCGTAGGACTAGTTAGTGTCAGTGCAAAAATATCAAAAGGTAATTATGCCCCAGGCGTTGATAGTGTGATAAATGAGTTTTATAAATACGATGGTTTTGAGGTAATAGATAAGCTACTGAAGATTATGAGTATGATTTTTCAAAAAAGAGGAAGTATCTAACAATGTTAGAAAAACTTCAATTAAGCCCCTGTATAAGGAAGGTGATAAGAGTGATTGCAGTAATTTTAGATTGGCCTGTTTTTCTTAGGAGGCAAATTACTTTGCATATTGTTCTTGTCTGCCAACCACAAAGCAGGTCGTCTCCAAATAGGGTAAGAGAATGTCGCAAGGAAAGATATAAAAAAAAATAGGAACTTCTGGAGAGGGTGACTTTAAATTGATTGGGATGGAGGAGGGGAGTATGTAGACGTTTTTAGCTCTGGTAGCTTCCTGCTGCTGTGAGTTCTTAGTAACAGTAGTAGAGGGTACTGACCTTTAATAATCTTTCTGTCATAAGCATTTACATAAGTTTTAAATCCCTGAAATCCGAATAGTGTTGACACAGTAGAATGGCAATTCCTTCCTACGGCACATTGTTGACCCTGGATTAATTTATGAAAGTTTTATTGAGTTCTAGGAGAATTTCTAGCCCTATAGCCATACCCATGCCATATATTTTGAGATCAAATCAATTTAGTCGTTTACGACAAGTGGACTTACCATTCTGGAAAATCCGAAGGGTTAACAACTGGCCATTTTGAGGGACACCTGGAGGCATGAGGCACGCCGGAGGCATGCCTCCGGAGGCACGCCGGAATCATATTCCAAAGGACGCAATATGTAAATATATACAGCTTGCCTGTTATTCGGTATCTGTCGAGTATTTCAGCACCTTCAAAAGCGATCTTTTAAAACGTGGGAAAAAATCATTTACGGGTTTATTTGGCAAGGAAAAGAACCCCCAAGACTGAAAACAACTAATATGTAGCTAAAGAAGAAGAACGGAGGACTGCAAGTTGTTGATATCCATGCAAAGTCTAGGTAACCCTACGATGGCACTGATGGTGTCACTTTTTCCTATTACACATACAGTGTTACCACCAGCTCAAAAATAAAATTCCGATTTTTCTTCAAAAAAAAATCCCGAAATTTAAAAAAAAATAAATCCCGGAACACGGTTTTTAAGTTATACAACATAGGGCTGCGCGGTGATGACTTAAAAAGCAAGGTGCGAAATTGAAAAGTACCGTGAAACGTGGTTTCTAGTTGTAACTAACAACTGATTGTCAATATTCCTAGAATTATTTCGACGTGAAAATGTTCTGGTGGATTAGTAGGATCTACGACAAATATTTTAGGCCAAAACAATTCGCCAAAGTTCCGAAAAAACGTTTCTACGCATCCACGTTTCATCGTTATTTGAATTTCCCGCCCAAGAATTGATGTCACGCTTCGCAGCCCTATTCAATATGGCTTGGCCAGCAGTAAAAGTTGCCTTTTATCACGTTTTCACACGTCCCTTTCCCTTTTATCATACCTGCTTTTCTGTTTAGTGGCTGTGCCAAGACGCACCCTCGGATCTCGGATTCTTAATTGTACTTAAAAAAAAGGAATCTGCTGCTTTGACATGACACGAAAGAATCCGGAAGAAACATAGATCCCTTTTTCCCGAAAGTTCTTAGAATCCAACTTTCTTGGTATTAAACCCAGGCCTTTGGGTATTTGAAGAGAAAACTGTAAGGCAACAGTCAGAAAAACTGTTACTACCGAGTTTTTAACCTGAAAACAAGCTTTTTAAATTGAAAATATTGGCCAATCCGCTTGGGATCACTCCATGTGGTTTCCCGCATCTTTAAGTTCTCCAACATGAAATGTCGGATTTAATGCCATCTATCAACTATAAAACAGAAATTTTGATTTTACTTAGTCGGTGCTGATTTCCGGTTTTGCGCAGCACTTCCATTCTTGTCAACTTTCCAGCCCTCCTCCTAAAAACCCGCTAAAACACAAATGGTGCATACTCTATAAAATGGGAACTCGTCCCACAGAGTATTTTCTTCTCTTTTTTTTTCTGAACAGTCTTTGTTCATAGTGTGAAAAAGGAACGGAAAAATAGAAGAGGAAAAACCTCGATTTTTTTTGAGAAAACGGAAAAAAGGGATAGCAATACCTGTCTACATTGAGAGTTTTTCATCCAGCTTTTCCATAAAATGGACTATATGGATTTTTACAGTGCATTCAGGTGCATGAAACTTGTCTTTTCTCCGAAAATGCTGAAGAGAATGCCACGGACATAGATCATAGCTATTGATGACCCTATGATAAACACAACTAATAGTGGTTCAGACACTAACTCTTTCAAATAATTTATTTGGCAAAAACTAGTGAAAAAACAGTAAGACAGCTATATCATCTAATCTTTTTATCACAACCTGAATAGAATAAGTTTCACGCGAACTCTCGCCACTCCCAGTAAATTTTTTTTTTACGATGTCTCCAGGGACTAGGGCATAGGAACAGTTAGCTAGCATTTTCAGTATCAATATGAAAGCACCTTTATAATAAAAACGAGCATTTAGAGTATCAGCGTGAAAGCAAATTTACAATAAAAAATTAGTGGGGATGAAATAACTAAAATGAGGAAGTGTGTCCAAATTCAATGTATGTAATGATGTAACATAAATTTAAGTAAGAAAAAAAAAGTGAAATTAGATTGTGATTTTGCTAATGATTGCATAGGATGTAAAATAATGGAGGTTTTGGTATCAATTTTGTTTTTAGTATGATGGTTATGCATGAATATTCATTTGTCCATTGCCAAGAGTCCAAAGAAAAAATATGAAAAACGTGAACGGATATGATAGAGCGCATTTTTGCGTCACTGGCCCAGTCACTGAAGAGGTCACTAAATATTCTTGTGGGACACCAGTGAGCTCAGTGGATATTTTTGCGTTTCTGAGTCGTTGTGTGATGTCACCAGTGATCTTTTCAGTCACTAGGCTTCAAGAGCTCCAGTCACGGAAATCGATGAAAAGACGCGTAAATTTAAGCAGTCACTGGCCTAGTGACTGGTTAACATAGTAACAGCTATTAACATAGTGGTGCAAAAATACACTCTTAGCTTTTCTTGCTCTTTTGTTCTTTGAATTGTAGTCAACCCTCAACTAATAAAACATAAAAATTGAATTCGGACCCACTCAAGAATTGCAAACTGCTTGACTGACTTATCGTCTATGAGCTTACAAATTATTGCAACAACACAAAATAGTTGAACTTCACAACTGAGAACAATTGAAGGCTTCTCCACCACATTTCAGTTAAATGTCTGTCTCTGTCCTCTTCATTGCCAAGTATTTCGTACCGAAGATCAATGGTTGATTTTCGCTGATCAGTGACAAGAATAAGAATATCAAAAATTCTCACACACAGATAGGGACAAACATGTTTACGTTTTCACTGCACAGAAAGATTCTAGCATCCAATAATTGCTGCGCGCGGAGTTAAGATAAGAATCTTAACTGACAGAAAAAGGATATCGATGCATATCTACATTGACAGTTTTCCTTCTGTTTTTTTGTCTGAAAAAAATCTTTTTTAGTAAAATAGTGCTACTTAGCAAAAAAAAGTGCCACTTTTGCTAAAAAGTGTAATAATAGTGTCAGGTGCCCCAAAAAGTGCCATTAAAAAAAAAGTTTCAAAAGTGACACTAAAGTGTCACCGGTGGCAACCCTGATGCTTGGTAGATTATATGATAGTCTGGACGCCAGGTGTTGAAAATGTGAACCATACCACGACGGAATGGAGCTGCTACGAAAATTAGCCTACTCTCCACCCCCTAAATTGACCATGCGGATTCAAAAATACCAAAGGCACTTGCTTGTGAGTGGTGGAACACTCCGAAACTTGACATTTTATTATATTTTGGTGTTTTATGTAAGAAAATGCATGTTCCACAAAGTTTGAGGTGCAGTTTTCTGCTCAAATAGAAATGCCTAGAAGCCATGAAATGTTTTCATAACAAACTAACACGATTAGTTACAAAAAACAAGGCAGAGTTAAAAAAATGGCAAAACTATATGAGTCTTGAACAGTCTTGGGAAGTATAAACAAAATCAAATTGAATATTAGATATATAATGATATTAATTGTTGAAAGATCCATCAGTTCAAGATTTTTTTTTCACTGTAATTTTTATTTTCATTTTCAATGCTGTAATAACTGGAAAATAATAAATTTGTAATATACGAGTAATTCATTTTCAGTGAAGCACCAATGACGCAGAAGGCTTTAGGTTTTTACAGTTAAAGAACGGGGCAGTATTCAAATTTTGCTTGTAGTGAAACTATATTTGTCTTGACCAATCTTGAAAAGAACTAATAAATTAAACTGAATATTTGATGCATAATGATATTAATTGCTAAAAGCTCATCAGTTCAAAATTTTATTGTAATTTTAATATTTATTTTCAATATTAAGTACAAAAGAAAACACTTGTAATATAATTCGTTTTCAGTAAAGCGCCAATGACGCAGTAGGTTTTAGGCTTCTGTAGTGAGCCGATACCCAAACTCTTGCTTGTAGTTATTTTTATTCGATTCAAACTTGATTTGCATATTCAATTTAAGTTTCACTCGTTTTAAGATTTATTTATTCATTTACATTAATATATATTGTATGTTTGTTCGCATTGATTGTTTATTTAATTTCTATTTGTTTTAAGTTTCATTTATACTTTAATAGCAAAATATTTGTTTTCGTTTTAAGCTTGATTTTCATGTTCAATCTAAGCATTGCTTGCTTTAAGATCTATTTATTCATTTATATTATTACTTGTTCTATGTTTTTTGCTATAATTGTTTATTTAATTTCTGGTCGTTTTGGGGTTCATTTATTCTTTAATAGTAATTTCTGGTCGTTTTGAGTTTGAATTTTAACAGGTATTTTTATCTCCTGAGCTTAAGTTTAAAATGGCCTTTACTTTTCTTTGGAAAACTTATTTTTTGGAAAGTTTTTTTTTAGTTAATTTTTGTTCGTTTTTGATTGCAAAAAGTTTCAAGTTTTTATGGCATGGGGGGGGGGTGCCTACTGTCCAATTATTCTTGATTTTAATAAACAGATCTAGTTTCAACTTAAATCGAATGAGGCTTTTTTCAAAGTCTATACGATTACCTCTTTGATAAAAACCTTATATATGAACAATAGACAGCTTGCATAACTTGTGGACAGCGATTAACAACAATGAATGGATTGAAAAAATAGCTCCAATAAGGGGGTTTAGACCATTTCACTTGCTGACACAAATGGATCAGGACTGTTTGGAATTGACCTTAGTAGTAATTTGTGCGCCAAAGCAATTTTGCATCTATCACAGAGTATGTATTTTAACCTTATAATTGGATAATTATAATAGATTTCCTATGTGTTCTTCCCATACAAAACCCCTTCCCATAAGTTATAAACCCCCCTTAAAAAGTTATGCCCCTGGGCACAAGTTACAACGCCTACCCCTGGGCCCTGGTGGGCTGTGTCGACACCGGAGATTTTTGTTATCAGAACTTTGAACTATTTTAACAAAATGTCTATCTCAAAATTTTTATCTGATGCATTTAGGGCGTGGAGGAGGGAGCGGGGCTAGTTGCCCTTCAATATCTTTTGACTATTAAAAAGTGAACAAGAACTTTCAATTCTCAATCAAATGAGCCCTCTCTAAAGTTTATACGAGCATCCCTTCCATAAGAAATAATATGAAGGATTCGGAGAATCCTTAAATTACAACCCTTGCCCTGAGGGATTTGGGGGAGTTGTAATCCTCAAAGACCTAATTTCCAGAACTTAAAACTACGTTTAATAAAATGGCTGTCTTAAAATTTTGATTGGATGTGTTTG
>JAQQPU010003361.1:0-11735 GCA_029168905.1 Artemia sp. Kazakhstan ARC1039 | reverse complement strand
AAAAAAACCTTATATGCCCCCAGTGCATAACTTAAAACCCTTGCCCTGAGGGTTGTGGGGGAGTTTCCTCCTCAAAAATATATTTTCTATCTGGAAATCAACTACGCTGAACAAAATGGCTATCTGAAAATTTTGATTGGATGTGTTTGAGGAAATGATGGGCGTGGGGGGAAGGGTGCTAGTTACACTCCAATCACTTTCGACTATTAAAAAGGGCACTAGCCCTTTAATTTCCAATCGAATGAGCATGTTTTGAAGTTTCTACGACAACGCCTTCTATAAAAAACCTTATATGCCTCCAGGGCATAACTTAAAACCTTTGCCCTGAGGGTTTTGGGGGAGTATCCTCCTCAAAAATATATTTTCTATCTGGAAATCAACTACGCTGAACAAAACGACTATCTGAAAATTTGGATTGGATGTGTTTGGGGAAATGATGGGCGTTTTGGGGGGGGGGTTGGGGTTGGCTAGTTGCCCTCCAATCATTTTCGACTAATAAAAAGATAGAACTCTCGATTTGCAATTGAATGAGCCTCCTTTGAAGCTTCTACGACGACCCCTTCCATATGAAGTGCCTCTGGGGAAAAAAAAATTAATAAAACATTGGAGCCGCATGGCCTTTACTATAGGCAACGCTACAGCGTTGCCTCTGTAATGATAATTTTTGTTGGAAATGAATTTTACCCCCGCCCCTATATATACCGATTCAGGGTATATATTTGCACATTAGGGGGATGGGGGTAAATTTCGAAACATAGGTCCTTAATCGTCAAGGCCATGGGGCTACGCCAAAGGCCTGAGTTTTTTTTATTCCGCCTATGTTCAACATGTGTACCACAATCCATACCATATCATTTTATTTGACAACACCTCCATTATTGCCCAGTTAAAGGTCTCAAGCAAGCTTCCAGGAAGGCGATTGAGATAAAAAAGCAAATTCACCGAAAGGTAGCTCTCAATAGAGGCACTGGAGAAACTTTTCTATGGTCCTATTTATGATGAAATTATTAATTCTGATCGTTTTTACACACATCCACAAAATTATGTTGGGCAATCAAATACAATCTCTGATAGTAATCTACCTGGAAAGCGATTAACCTTTAAGATTGCTTTACGTAAGATGAAATTATGAAATGCCATTTAGACTTGGGTTTTTATTCAGTTACCCTTTCACCATTACTCAGAAAGGGTCATCCTATTTTAGTTTCGTGTTTTCTTTTAAGGTTTTTTTTTCTTGTATCTTTATTTTGCACTGAGGACGGTCAAGCGGATGTCCTGACCGAAATATTTGCATATTTTTTCACTGGCTAGTTATTTTGTCCTCGCTTTCTTTCTTTCTTCGCGATTTAATAATAATAATATAATTCAAAACAAATAGGCCACAGGGCCTCTACAAAAATCTTTTAAATTGAAAAAAATTGTAGGCACTTTCACCGTAGTATTTGTCCAAATGTTTTATCTTAAAATTTAATGTTTTATCTTAAAATTGATAAAATGTAGTTGAGCTTAGATAGGGGTCATGATACCTTGTGTAAGTTAGGCTGAAAAGTCTTGATATCTATTATCAATTCTAGGTTAAATGGGGGGGGGGGCAAAGTTGCCCTCCTCCTGTCTTCACCCATAATTTGGATTATTTGGCAAATATTAAACCGCTATTGTATCAACATCTTAAATATAGCCAACCTGTCGGTAATTGAAGGACAGTTTAAATATACATGAAATGATAAAATAGCAAGCCGGTTGGATTGTGAAATTAATTTATATATAAACAGGAAATAAATTAGTGAGCTAAGATTGCCTGCCATTGACAGCTAAAAACCCTCTTTCTTGAACGCGGGGGGGGGGGGTAATGACATAGGAGTTGATAGAGCTTTGTTTTGGGAAAACGAGGGGGATTGGAGCAGGAGACCTGAGAGAGACGCGGTCAAGGGAAATCTTGCTTCCCACTATTCCGCCCTAATTGAAAGCTAGGCTATTTGGCTATTATCAGGCCTCTTTATGTAAATTAATCCTAAAAAGTTTTTCAATGAAAAGTAGAGCTGATTAAGCCAAAAACTAGCAGAGATGAAGTCAAATAATATTCCAAGTTAAAAACTACCACAAATCATCATCAATAAATAAATGAAACTCAAAACGAAGATAAATTACAACAAATGGCCGAGTCAAACTCTAAACGAGCAAAAGTTAACATGGCAGACAACCGCCATCCCTTCTCAAAACCAGAATATAATTTGCACTTTACTGAAAAAAGGATCGTGGATAGCCAGTTTAACTAAACTACAGGCAATTTATTCCTTAAAGTTTTAAAAGTCTTTGAATTTTTTTAATCAAAAAAGTGAAAACATTTGAAATGTATTTTGTTTAGACGTTATTGGGGCAATGATGGGCGTGGGGTTGGGGTGGTTGTCTTCCAATCACTTTTGACTATTAAAAAGGGTACTAGAACTTACAATTTCCAAGCCAATTAGGCGCTTTTGATGTTTCTACGACAGATTCTATATAAAGTGCACTGGTTTAAAAAAAAATCAAAAGATAATAAATTGTGCCCACGTCGATCTTTACTTAGGTAGCGCTTTGCGCTGCCTAAGAAACCTCAAAATTATATCCAACTAGTCGGCTGTAAATTGTCTATGTAGGAAAAATAAAAGGATAAAGAGAAAAGAGCCAAAGGATTGAAGAGTGAACTGACTGGTGAAAAGAATATTTCAATTCAATTCAAACTTTTTATTTCCTCCGAATACGAAGAGTAAAAATTAAAAAAAAAATAAAAATAACCGCTAATCAACAGGCCATAAAATTCTTTTAAACTACATAACAACAAGTGCGCAAAGGCCTTCAATCAAACTTACCACACAAATTAACACTTCATTCAATAAACAGTAAATTAACGCTTAAAATTAATACTTTACAAATTAACACTTCATTCAATAATTAATAAATAAAAAAAATAATAATAATAAAATAAAATTAATTAAGCTTCATGCGCAGTTTTATATAAATTATGATAAAAAAGAGGTAGTTTGGATAAAAATTTCTTTTGCTTTTTCTCCAAAACATCAACAGGATTTTTTATTTTATATGTATTCATTAAAAAAGTATTTGATTCAGATTTAGAAAAGCGGCAAAGGAACTTAGCAAAATTTAAAAATGTGGTTTTTACATGCGCAATATTACTAATTCTAAAAAACGGGAGAAGCGATGAAAAAACTAAAATCTGAGGCAAAGCGACTGTATTATATACCCCAGCCAGTGATTTACGAGAAAGAAGATCGCGAAGACAAATTACTGCCCCGAAACTAGACGCTATTCTACTTTTAACTGCTTTAGAAATAGAAGCACGGCATAGAGCTAAAGTTGATTCATAAGGCACACCAAGATATAAAAAAGATTCCAAAGGTTTTAAGTTACTATCGTGAATACGAACAGAAATTTCTGAATTAACGAGATCATTAGCCTTAGGACCAAGAATTAAAAACTGACACTTTTCAGGGCGAAAACGAAGTCCATGCTCACTAAAAACCTTTGCTAAAAAATCTACATTTTGTTGAAGCGACTGAAGTGATCGACTCAAAAGGAGTAAATCATCTGCCTAAGCAATCCACCACAGAACATAACCTTTACCATAAATAAAAGTCAACAGAATTTGATCAAATAGCCCCGAAACAGTAATATTGAAAATCGAAGGAGAAATAATGCTTCCTTGCCTCAGCCCCCTACATTACTTAACATTATAATAACTAAACTGATTCTTCCACTTAATACGAATACGAGAGGAGCCATACCACTTTTTAAAAACCAAAACTACTGGTAGTGGGACATTATACTTCAGAAGCGCAGTCATAGCCCAAGAATGGATAATTGAATCATACGCCCCCGCAAAATCTAACCCAAGTGTATAAACTCTATCCCATTGCTTACAAAAGGATATTATTCTTGAAAGGAAGGTATGAGTAACATCTATGCTTAGACCCTTACGGAACCCAATTTGATTCAGGCCTTGGTTACAAGACTCCAGATACTTTAATAAAACTAACTCAAAAACTTTGCTAGTCTGGCACGAAACAGTAATCGGCCTGTAATCAGAACATCGATTCGTATTCCCTCCTTTTTTTGAAAGGGGTGAAGTGGTAGCACGAGAAAAGCTAGTTGGAAGAACTCCAGAAGAAAGAATATTAGTAAAAAGAGTAGCGAGAAGAAGGATTGCTTTGGGGGATGCCCATTTTATATGGTTTGAGTGTATACCATCATGATCAAAAGAATGCTTACTTTTTAGAGCTTTAATTGCTGCCGTTACATCTTCAACAGAAACATATATTTTACTATTTGCGCGGGGCTTTGAAATTTCTCCTGATAATAAAGAGTCAAGCCGTGATTCAACTGCCACATCACCGGATGAAAAAACATGATTATAATGAGTTATCCAATCATCTAGTTTCAGAGAACTATTAGAATGTGGTGAACAATTATAATTACGACGTCTAGAATTAACCAAACTCCAAAGCTCATTCTTACCACTAGTAATCCTTGAACCAATTTCATCTTTTATAATTTCATTGTGCAAACGCAACTCAGCCCGAAAAACGCGTTTAGTTAATCTCATACCACCATGAAATGGTCCAGATCGCGGTTTTCCCGCGCAATTCCAAAGGTAACAAGCTTTAGATGCATTCTCTTGGCTTTGCTTTAATATCGGGTTAAGGTTCCAACCTAAAACACGAGATCCACGACGGAAATAATCAGTCGTAGATGCTTTATTAGCCCCGAATTTTAAACTAAGAACAATTTCAAGGTAAAATAGATCAATATCAATTTGATCAACATCCTTAGAATAATTTACAATTATTTTAGCTAAAAGAGCATCTGATTCTTCACATGATATTTGCACATTTTTTCCCGATCCCAGATCATTTTACTTACAATTTGACTAGAACGATGGATAATTTTAAAAGATGGAATTTGAACATTTAAATGAAAAGAAAGGTAAAAATGGTCACTAATAGGCATATCCAATCCACAATGAACAGGCTGTGACAATAACGGTGCATTTGAAACAAGCACATGGTCTAGATTAGAGCAAGAACCAGAATTATGGACACACGTAAAATCCACATCTTTTAAACTATAGTAAAAACCGAAATCAGAGATAAAGGAGCGGACATCAGAGATAGCAATGTTGCAGTTAAAATCTCCGCAAATAAGCCACAGTAAATCTGATAGAACTTTCGCCACAAATCGCGATAATTTTAAACATGCAAAATTGAAATCGAAATCTGAATCAATAGTATGACAATTTGTTGGTAAATAGCACGAGAAAACAATAATCCCTGGGATTCGAACAGCAACAAAATAACGATTAACGACAAATCCTGAAACTGGAATATTCTCTCGAATCAAAATGCAAATGCCTCCAGATGGGCGTCCACCTGTAGGTGTAGCTGGAGATATAAAACACTTAAATTGTTGCGACAGGCTCGAAAGAAGACTAGTAGAGTGGTCCAGAAGGTGATGCTCTTGCTGACACAAAATATCCAGATCGCGTAGCATAGCTGCAATACATGTTGTTTATCACCAAATCCATTCAGATTCAGAGACATAATATAGAGACATAACTTTTTCGGTTAACCGTTTGCAGCGAAAGCTAAATCCAGTATGCTTATGAGATCCACAATGGAAGCAACAAGGTTCATTCTGGCAAGGGTTGTTCCTAGAATGAGAGTGTCTACTACCAAGACACTTGAGACAACGTTCCACGCTAGAGCAGCCCGACAATATATGCTCTAGCGACCCGCATTTGTAGCACATTCGCGGTAAAAACTTATAATCAGTAAGCCGGAAATGTTCGTAGCCAATGTGAATCCCATGACGCAAATAATGAGACTTAGCCGTCGCTGAACGGAAGTATACACGATATGATTTCGAAACACCGATTCGCTATATCTCTTCGATACCTTATTAGAAGCACACACACTCTCTGGATCGATAGGGAAGTCCACTCGTGATAATAAACCGACAATTCTCGATTTGCGAACCTCAGTTTTACCGACCTTTTCATTCAAACAGGCTTTCAAGTTTTCGGCGTTTTGTCTTTTCGTATGAATGACCCATTTCGGTTGCTGGGATCCTGATTCATTAGAAAGTGAAATCCACACTATACGATCAGCTCCATCCAACGATTTCAGACAAGCTTCACGCTTTAAGAGATCATCACAATCTTGTGGCGGTGAATCTACTACAAGACCCACTGTTTCTGACTTGCTATTCAGCGAAGACCAGGATTTATCATTGAGATTTTCTTTATTTATACAGCTCAAAACCTCGCTCTGTACTCCGTCACAACACTCTTTCACCAAAGCAGGCGTCTCCGCTACCTTACTTGTGACGTAATCAAGTTTATCAATAATGCTAAAAAGATGCCGGTCCCAGGGCTGAAACAATCTTACGTATGGAGAGAATATTACCGTGGAATTATCGAGTAAATAATTTGAATTAGTAATATCCCCTAGTTGAGTGTTCTTCTCCAAAGCTCATTCAAAATGGAGGGATGACTTTATGTCAAATTTTATGTTTAAACAGAGGGTTTCAACCTCTTCAAAAACTGTTATAAATGACTATGAATTCAATGGCATTTGTAGACAGGGTTGCCACCAGACCAGACGAAAAACGTAACTTTTTCGTAACTTTTGATAGGAAAGTCTCTTTTCAAGGCAGGGTGCCTTAATTTTGCTATCAAGAGCGGTACTTAAAGGAGGGAGGGAACATTTGTTGCCTGTATAATTTGAAAAATATATTCTTACGTAATCTCATTAAAAATCCTTTCTCCAACTTCTAAAAGGTGCCTAAAAAGTATACAATAATAAGAATTCGTGCTTCTTTACCTTCAGGAAATTCCTATTCATTCAACTGTACGTGCTGCTTCCAGTTTACCGGCACAACAGAAAGACATCCCCCCCCTTCCGATGCATGTATATAACCCCAGGCTACTATTTTGCTTATTTTGTTGCTGTTGTTTTAATCGCAATTATTGGTGTTTTAAACCAAAAGTTAATGAGTAATACGTACAAGATAAAAGGCAAATCAATATACACAGGAAAATTTAGAGTTTTTCAGAAAAGAAGATAACCAACTAGATTTTTTTGTTAAATTTCAATAAAAACGATCTTAATAAATCCAGATTCTTAAAAAGACCCAAAAATCATTTTAATCGCTCCCTTCCCATCTAATATTTTAGATTGGCTCGGTCTCAGTCTCACCTCCTCAAGATTCAAATTTGCATCACTCCAACATGAAGATTTAAGCAATTCCGAGAGACAGAGTTTTTGTTTTGTTTTTATTTTATCGAACAAAAAATATTTCAATCGCTGTCTTCAGTTCTTATACGAAACAGCAGTTATTTTACATAAAATGCCTTTTTCCGTTTGTAATTTAAATCGTAACTCCCAACCAAAAGAAAGCAAGAAACAAAAGAAGGGTTCACACAATTCAACCCCAAGAATGTTATCCTAAAGCTGTTTTGATGGGTCTCAAAGGTTCAGGCGCATACAAAGAATTTTTAGGGTAGGAGGTCAAAAAAAAAAAAAAAATGAACACATTTTCGAAATGAACTAAAAAGTAGAGAATTATTTTCTTTCTAAAAAATATATCAATATGATCAAGCATGAGGGGCACAAAAAGCAATGGGTTTTACATAACATAAACACCAAATTTATCTAGGTTTTAAATGCATAAACGGGAAAAAGTCAATGAGTTGAGGAAAACAAATAAAAATGATCAAATAATGCAAAAAAGAATCAATTTTTTGCCCCGAATTTTCACCTATATCTATAGATTCTGGAAAAATAAAAATATTTCCAATATTTTAATTTTCGAATTAAAAAACATGATGTCTCATCCAAGATTACAACCTAAGTAACACAGCCTCGGGAAGTGTTCTTACCATTATGGTATACTGACAAAAGTGGGAAGTAACTGAACATTCGGAAGTGGTTGAAAAACAGTTCACAAATTAAAAAAAAAGTGTGACAAAGAATAAATGGCAGATGGAACAAAAAATCAGTGAGTTAATAAAAACGAACTGGGAATGACTTAATTAAAAAAAATTAGGGGGGATAATAAAAAACCTATAACTTAATAAAGAAATGCCGAGAAATATGAAGGAATTTACATTTTCAGGGGGTTGGGGTCCCATTCCAGCCTGCGCGGTCCCTATGAATCAGTTTTTAAGTAAACTGTAAGCCTACCCTATACAGATACAAGACTGTTTATCTTCTTCATAAAAATGGGAATTACTCTAGTTGTCTTTTTCTAAAGCCAAATATTTAGTGATTGTCCTTTTCTGAAAAAAAAAAAACCGCAAACACACAAGCAGACCATTGAATTCTTTATTTTATACTATTTCCAAATACCAAGGCCCATTTTCTGAAAATACACCCACCTCCCTGATGGTCTGGGATATAGCCCTAGGAATATATTAAAAAAAAATCAACCCATAAATTGGTCACTTCACAATATGAAAGAACAGGAAAGAATATAACAAGAAAGAATGTCATCACAAGATTCAACGCAACGATTAAATGTATTTATACAGTTACATATGGGATCTCAAATGGGGAGTATGTAATGTCAAAAAAGTGAACATGATATTTGGAAAAAGTCTACCATAAAATCGAAAATTCCGGCTCAAATAACCCACCCCCTCCTCAATGCTAAGATACAACCAAAAAAGGGCTCATTTTTACAGTTTCATCTATTTTGTCAATATCAGCTGTTCATAATCCCATATAAAAAGAGCAAGTTTTATATATAACCTGATATTATGTCCAAACAATCAGAAGGGGGTTGAAGTTGTTACGGCTTACGCAAAGAATAATATATATATCATCGGTACTTGTTAATTGACTGGTACACACACAAGATAGATGCTAAGGGAAACTAGTCAAACATGTATCAGTCAATAGAGAATTGGATCGCGAAGTGTTGTTTTTATTGCGTTTACAATATTTTAACTATTGTTTTTGGGGTTTAGGGGGAAAAAGTATCTAGGTTAGGTTACGTATTTATATATACTATGTTTTACCCCAAAACCCCTAATGTGCAAATATATAGCCCAAATTTGTTTCTAAACTATGATATTTTCATCATATTTTGTTTTATTTCATTAGTATTAACCAAACTTGACTTCTCGCGTGTGTACCAGCTAATTGACAAGTACCATATCATCTTACAATCACTTATTGAAAAATAAATTATAAAGAAAATAGCTCTTATTACTATACACCTGTTTTTATTATAAATTTTCCTTCCTGACTTCAGCTAGCTCCTTCTCCATATAATTTCAGTATGACTGTTGACAGAACAAGATTCAAACTCAACAGAGATGAAACTGAAAGCTGGTAAGGTGACTAACTGACTATTGTCACTTGTCACTAAATAAATGATAATCTTGTGCTCATGAGAGAGAATGTTATCTTGACTTACTATGCGAGTAAGCGAAGTGGGTATTTTCTAATCCTAATAACTGAGTGATTTTGTGATAAGATTAAATGTTCGCGATGTGAAAGAATGTCGATACTCATGCCACTGTAATTAAAATGGTAAAAGTGACTTTTTTCACGGGGGAAAATATAGATTACTCAGAAAATGTGAAACTTACTAATTATTGAAAAGCGTAACATAATTGTACCATAAATTCAATAACGCAACGTTTTTAGGACCGTAACGTAAAACGTACCGTTTTATTTGAAACGTACCAAAAATGGTACGAACATAACCTGGGTGGCAACTCTGTTTGTAGAATGCTTCAATTAAAGTCATTCCTTGGTTGTTATTATTCGATTTTGAGGCAAATAGGTAGTCAAAATTCTTTAGGTGTACAAAATTAAGTTAAAATTGTAAATTGTATAAAACAATTTGTCATCAGATATTGTAAAATATTTTTCATAAAGAAACATGTTGAAAATGGAAAAATGTTAGTTTAAATTGGGCTTCAAAATCTGAAGAATATTTTAAATTTTGCAAATTACTCCTTTATCTATCTTCCCATATTAACACATTCAAGATCTAATACTCCAGTAAAATTACAGCTCTGACCTGTAATTTGCAAAATGAAATCTTTTTAGCACTAAAATGTCCAGAAAAATTCGATAAATTAAACATACTTCTTTTTTCTGGGAAAAAGAGTGGGAGAAGCGAGGAAAATCACTAATCGAATGTCTACAATATTTTCTGAATTAAAAGATCGTTTCGTATGAATTTGAGTCTAAGGAGACAGAAAATGACACAATGGATGGAAAATAACATCGCTAACCTCCGGCACATAATACCCCTTTTCCACCCTAGGCGAGGCAAGAAGGGGTAAAAATGTCATTTTAGGTAATATAATAACAACTCATTAATTCCATCACTTGAGGTCTATGAGAGATAAAAAATCATAATCTTAATTTGTACAGAGATTTGTGGATTAAAGGGTCGTTTTCTTTTGATTCAAGTCTGGGGATAGCAAAATATCATCAGAATTGATAAATACAGTCACTAAACTTTTTGAGCATATAAGGATGGTATGCGGTGACGTTTTTATTGATCCTTCAACTTGCATTTGAATTTCATTCCCCGGACGGACTATGAATCATCCACTTTCAGACTAATTCTCTCAGCAAAGGATAGTCAAATTTAGAATTTAAGCTGACATGAGATCATCAATTTTGACTGTATTTCATAAAGACCGATATTATGATGTGATTCCTTTTCCAGCAACATATTTCACCAGCATTAGACAGTAGAGATGGGAGTGCCAGTCCAGGGGGGGCACCATATATGGGCATAGAGCCACGTGGTTTATGGACTTTGTCAGTGAGAATTTGAAAAACAGGAATTTTGTCACATTTATGGATGGTTTTATGGATTTTGTCAGTGAGAATGAAAAAACAGGAAGTTTGTCACATTTATGGATGGTTTCATGGATGGTTATGTGTGTTGATTATTTGATGGTTTTATGGATTTTGTCAGTGAGAATGGAAAAACAGGAACTTTGACACTTCCTTCTTGTTGTTGTTCAAGCCAGATGTTACGAGTTTCCGGGAAACAGTATTTGTTATTGTTGTTTCCAAGCCAAATGTTACGAGTTCCCGGGAAATACATGTGCTATCAGTCATTAATCAAATTGTCTCCGGCGCGAAGTTAATTAATGTCTTTGGATTTCGAACAGAAATGTTCCCGAGAAACAGTTTAGATGACAGATGATGTCATGATTGATTGATTGACAGGGAAGGGGAATTAATTTGTTGTTCTAAAGAGAATTGATTCACGAAAGGGAAATTAATTTGTTGTTTCTAACAAGAGAATCGTTTCCGAGCAGACGTTTTGATCTTAGCGCGCGAAAAGGTTTCCAAATAATTTGAAATGCATTAGCGCAGAGATGCCAAACAAAAGGAACATGCTGAAATTCCGTTTAGGGATAATTTTGGCGAAACCGTTTTAGCTATTTTATGGAATTATTTCGGCGAAACAGCTAGAGACATTATAAAATATGATTTTAGAAGAGATTTTGGAAGAGAATTTGAGTGGGGTCGTTATAATACACAAGTTTCAATTGAACAGTGTTGTGAGGTCCTCTACCCCAACCCCAAAGGGTTCCGATCCCCCTACCACAACCCCGAAGGAAGCCTCCGGTCCTCAAAGGTTCTCTGGGCTTCCAAAGGACCCCCCCCCCCCGGACCCCCAAAGACCCTCACCCAGTCCCC
>JAQQPU010003360.1:48362-59500 GCA_029168905.1 Artemia sp. Kazakhstan ARC1039 | reverse complement strand
ATTTGTATATTTTACATTTTAAATATAAAATAATATGTTTTTAATATACTATGTTTTCATTCAGTAAAGCGCAAATGACGAAACGCAAGATTTAGACTTTTACATTTAGTTAGGGGGAAAAAGGCCAGTGGTCAAACTTCTGTTTGTTGTAATTTTTGGTTGTTTTAAGGTTGAATTGAACATTCAAGTTTTGCTGTTCTTGAGATCTATTTATTCATCTACATTAGTACCTACTATCTCTCTATTTTCTATCATGGTTTATTTTGATTTATTGTCGTTTTGAGTTTGGCTTATTATGGGAATTTATTTTTGCTGGTCTTCAGTTTACTATGTTTCTTTATTTTTCTTTGAAAAACTTATTTTCCGAAAAATTTTTTTTTTATCAATTCCTGTTCGTTTTTGATTGTCAAAGTTTTGTTTTGTGTTAATATAATGAATATGTGCCTCCAATTTTTCATTTTTCTGGCGTAAGAATTAAAATATCCGATTCGAATTTAATAGTTCTAACTAGTGGCTTTTGTTTTATTTCAACACCCCCTTCAATATTCCCATTAAGTTTCAACTAACTGCCATGAGCCGTTACTGGAATATTTTAAATAAACCCTTCTGACAACTGAGATGCACGTAATGTCTTTTGATTTAATTCTCTAACCCTCAGCCGCTCTTAAGATGTTGCAGATATATCCATTGATAACCTGAGTGCAGATAGTGTCTTTTGATTTAGTTTACCATCCATATCAGCATTCTCCAAAGGTTACCTTAATAGACTTGGCCTTTTCGGATACACCCAGAATCAAAACTTTCCCTTTAATTGCATAATTTACAATCCTTGCCCTGGGGACTTTGGGGGACATGGGATCCCTGGAGGTATAGCTATTAGACCTTTCGACCAGTTTGAAAAAAAGACAATTACAAAATTTTGACCATTGTTGAGGAGAGGGGGCACATAAAAAGGGCTAGGAGGGGGATCCTTCCAATCTCTCTTCATCATCCCCTCAGCATATCTTGAAAGTTTCAACCTAATACCATCAGCCGTTCCTTTGATATTGCTGATGTTCCCTTTTCGTAACCAGCAAGGATAAATTGTGTTTTGATTGCATTTGGCATTCCTGTCTACATTTCCTTAAAGTGTTACCTTAATACTCTTAGCTTTTTGGAGATCCAGGATCAAACATGCCCTCTTTTCTTAATAAAAAAAAAAGACCTTATATGTTAACAATGGACAACTTTCTGGCCGTAAGTTATTACAGCCCTTGCACCAGGGGTGGGGGGTCAACCCCAGATGTATGGTTATTTGATTTTTTGACCATTTTGAACAAAATAGTTATCAAAATTTTGATCAGAGGCATTTTGGGAAAAGGGGCTAGGGGAGAGGGGGCTTGGCCCTCCAATCACTTTTGACTTTTAAAAAGGGCACTGAAACCTTTGATTTCCAATCAAATGAGCCCCTTCCAAAATTTAAACGACTGTCCTTTCCTTAAAAAATCTTATGTGCTAACAAATGGCGACTTGCATAAGTTACAATCCTTTTCTTGGGGCTGGGAGGGAGTTGTCAACCCCGGAGGCATGGTTATTTGATTTTGTGAAGAAAATGGCTATCTCAAAATTTTGGTCGGATTCATTTTGGGGGAAAAGACTTATGTGAGGGGGAGGGTCTGATAGCCATCTGATCACTTGATTCTTAATAATGGAACTAAAACCTTCGATTTTCAATTGAATGAGCATTCTCTAAAGTTTATACGACCACCCCTCTCATAAAAACTTGATATGTTAACAATGGGCAACTTGCATAACTTACAGCCCTTGTCCTGGCGGCTCTGGGGGGTTTTGTCAACTCCGGAGGTAAAGTTTTTTGGTCTTAGGATTAATTTTTACAGAATGGCGATCTCAAAATTTTGATCGGATGCATTTGGGGGAAAAGGGCGTGAGGGGGTGGGTCGTCCTTTGATTTCTTTTTCTCTTAAAAAGGGCGCCAGAACTTTCAATTTGCAATTGAATGATCCCCCTCCGAAGTTTATACGACCACCTTTCCATATGAAGTAGTATTGCCTCCGATTTACTCAGAGTTTAATTATTTTTGTTGGTGAACCACGAAAGCATTGAAAACAGCTTTGACAACTGTGTGCAAAGACCGAGCCAGCCGGTTGAATATAGTTTTAAACGCCTCTTAGATATACTAAAGGGCAGCCCCCGTGGTAACCAGTCATAAACCCAAAGTCGAGAAGTCCCATTTTTCTAGGTAGTATTTTAGAACGTGTTTCTCTCTTATTAAACAATAAATTGAATTTTGTATACCTGATCCTGTTATAGAAACTAAATTTGAACAGGAGCTTGACGATTGCATGTAGCTTTTTAGACCGAGAAATTTTGCTGTTTATTGTTTTCTGTTATAAAAGCCATTAACAGCCTAAAAAAGTCCCATGGTATTGCTCAACAATTATGTTTTTAGATGCAAAGGGAAAGTGCCCTACTTTTTTATGTCTTTATGAATACAGTATTCTCGACTTAGATTTCAGTTCAAAAAGTCAGGAATTTTTTCTGTTCTATTCCCATGACGGTCTTTCTTAACAGGTTATAACCCTTGAGACAGTTCACCGTATCTCACGCCTAGTGTTCCCCATCAATACCTCTGTTCGCCATTCTTTTCAGTCTTCTGATCACTCACATTTCTTTCCTAATATCTGCCTCCTATGCTTCAATTGTCTCCGAGAAACCTCGTTACAACTATTTTTCCCCTCGCTAATCTACAATGCTGCCTCATATCCTTTAAATCATGCCTCTTTGGAAGAAATGCATTAAAACTTATAAAGCAAAAGTGTGGCCGTTTTCTTCCCTTTCATCTAATGTTTGCTCCGCATATCGCTATGGGGATGCACTTCAAGATTGGTAATCATTGTTAAGAGCATTGGAATTAGTACGGGTGACTTGTAGGTCACCCGTGGTTCGGTTGCGTTTTTGATTTATAATTGTTTTCGTTGTCTGTTGTTTTTTTTTTTTTCGTGAACTCTCGCTTGCACACTTTTGTTGTTGTTTTCGTTAGTGTTGATGTTCCTTTTTTTCATTTATTCTACATCCTGTTAGTGCTTTTTGTAGATGGGTTAGAAATAACTAATTGATTACTTTCTTCCTTTTTTTTATTACTGTATTATTTTTTTTAGTCCAGTGTACTTTGTGAAAGATTTGTTTGATGTTTGTGTTTCAGGAGAAAGGAAGTATCAATGAAGACAATAAATATAATCATAACTTCGATGGAAAATATTGCAAGTGTGAGCGTCCTTATCCAGATCCTGATGGTGACAGTGATGAAGATGAAATGATTCAATGTGTTGTGTGTGAAGATTGGTATCATGGAAAGGTAAAAAGGTTCAATTTTTAAAGGTCCCTTTTCCATTATTTATTGCACATTATTTTTGGAAATGACACGTGTGAAAAGAGGGCTGGTGATTAGAAACATGAAGGGGGGTTTTTTTAAGGAGCGTGCATAAGAAATAACAAAAATGCATATGTAAACATACTTCTAAATTGTACAGCACATGTAAACATGGTTGACATCTTTGCATTTCTTTTTTTCTATAAGATTTGGGTGAGCCAAATTAAAAATTATAGCAAGTCGCCGTGTAAATTTATAGAAGAAGTACTTTTAATTTTTCCTTTGAAATTTTTCAATGCCTCAGCCTACAAAATGGAAATTTCATCTTGTTGCATATCAATTTCAGGCTGAATTTGTCACATGAAAGTAATTTGTAATAAGGCTCATTGTTAGCAGTGTTTGTCATATAAAAAGATTTTAATTGCAATTCTGTAACATAGTCTGGTGGCGTGTTTGGTAATGATGCAGTATTTCCTTTTGAGCTATTTCTAGAAAAATTAAATGACTATGGAAGGGTGTCTGGTTTCTTATAACCTACTCAATTCATAATCAACCCATTTTCGACGTGATACCTTAAAATAGGTATCTTTTTCACAGACCACACTGCCTTTCTATGACGAACAAATAAAAAGTTCAAATGGGGATAAGTCCATTTATTTGGACAATTCATTTACTAAATTTTTCTCTGAGAGTTGAATAAACAAGGTTCATTCTAATTCTTGAGATGTAAATTTTCTTCTTTAATATTGCCTAAATATACAATGAATTTCCAATGAAGGTGGCAAAATCTTCTCTGTCTTTTAATTGCAAAAGAAATGTTGAATTTATAGTTGTGTACTTGATTGGTCTCATCTCCCCATATGTATCAAGCATTTTCGACGTGATACATTAAATTAGGTATCCTTTTCACAGACCTCACTGCCTTTCTATGACGAACAAATAAACGTTCAAATTGGGATAAGTTGTACCCTTTATGACCAAATGAGATATATACAGATATTGGTACAAATAGACACAATTCTTGGTAAAAGTGTTGTATTTTATTTGAGAACTTTAATGACCATGCTTGCGCAAAAATAAGAACAGGTATAGGGGCAAGACTTCATGAAAAAGTAGGAAAGAGGGCGCAAAGTTTTTTTTCCTTTTTTTGAAATGAAGATTCGAGAAAGTATTTTTTAAAACCTAGACAGGCAATTGCATCCTTCTCCGAATTACTGCTCCTGGATAGATGGTATCCTAGCTCAGGAAAAATGGCTGTAGTAAAAGAAAATAGCAGTGGCTATAAAATGCTGTAATTTTGTAGGCACAAAAATCTTGCCAATAGGATAGCTGATGATAAGATGACCCGTGGGTTAATATGGTACCCGCAGGATGGTAAGACGGCTAATCTTGCCTACTCTGTTATTGTAAATCAAAGACTAACAGGATCAATACAGAACAGTTGGGTATATAGCAGAGATGTTATAGCTGTTGAAAGTAAAGATTACCATCTTGTAGCATATAAAGTTAATTCAAAGCTTAACTTTCTAAGTATAGCTGTTTCGGAACTTGACAGCTTAGAATGTGTTAATGTAGGAGGTGAATTGAATAGTCTGTAAAATCAGAGACAATTTTTAGGGAGAAATCTTAGGAAAATAGCTTATATTAAGCCATTAAGTTAGCGAAGAGGCTTTAAGCTTAGTAGAAGAGAGACAAGTTCTGTATAAACAGTTTCTGAACGATAAAAGTATATGGGGATTGTAAGGAAAGCACAGTAGCGTTAAAGGGTGAATTACTAACAACTCACTCCCCGCAGCACCAAGCTGCCTGAGGTCTACACAGCCACACAAGCTCCTCCTTCATCCCAATTTATTCAAAGCCTCCATCTAAACACCATCCCAAAAAGTTCCATTTCCCTTAAAAAAATGTTTGACATCCTCCCACCCCAACCGTGGACGACCTGCTTTCCGCGTAGGCCTAGACGGTTGGCCAAAAAAGAAAAACTTCGGCAATCTGTCATCCTTCATCCGCAGAACGTGCCCTAGTCATCTCAACCTTTCTTTCATTATAGCCCTAGAAAGCGGGATTGAACCACATTTTTCGTACAGCCTACTGTTTGAAGTACGGTCAGTCAGCCGGGTACCCAGAACAATCCGTAGGCAATTTCTCTGGAAAACATCTAGCAAATCTTCATCCGCTTTTCAGAGTGCCAATGCTTACTGCCAATATTTGACCACTGTCATCACTGTAGCTTCTAATATTCTAATTTTGGTTTGAAGACTTGTCTTCCTATTCTTCCAAACTTTTTTTAACTGTGAAAAAACACCCGGAGCCTTGGCAATTCTACTTTTAACATCTTCACTGCTCCCACCGTCTTTACTAATAATTCTACCAAGGTAAATGAAGCTGCCCACCTGATCAATTTTTTCGTTACCCAACGTCACCTTCTCATCTTCACTTATTCCTAGCCTTAGTGACTTAGTCTTCTTAACATTAATTTTCAAACCTATTCTAGCACCCTGCTACTACCAACAATTCACTGCAACACCTAACCATGGGGTACGAAGCCAACTGCACATGTTCCTTTTCTACCCTAGTCTGTTCAATTCTTCATTCTTTCTTTGCTCCATTAAATAGGGACTTCCTAAAAAAAAGAAAATAAATTTATTCATAAGTTTGACTTGAAAAAGTTTTGCACCTTAAATGGATACTTTTTGCCACCATTGATTCAGCTACATAAATATATTATAACCAGAAATCACAAGCAGAAGCCTTTGGAGGGAATCAATTTGTTTTTTGTTTTTTTTTTAATAAATCCTATTTTTTATTTGTGGATCTTCACTGAATGCAGATAGATTGGTTCTCTTTTGCTATGAACTCCCGTCCCTGGGTGGGAAAAGGAATAATCCTTTCACCCAAGACAGTGGAGTATATATTACCAAATGACTTGCAACTAGCCGGAGCCGGAGCTTTTGAGTGTGTCGAAACAGGTACCGGTACCAAATGCTCTGTCAAATGTTTTTTTTTTTTTTTAAATACTAATGAATAATCCTAAATATTTGAAATAGCACAACTAGGGAAGGAGGTTCATTTCAAGTTGAAAATAGATCAAACAAACAAATCTTGCTTCGGGTAAGGGAAGAAGCTTCCCCCTCCCCCTCTTTAGCATGCATTTGTTTTTTGTTTTATTCTTGTTGTTCTTTTTTTTGTATTTTTTGTTATCTTTGATTTTAGCATACCGGTTCAATTATACCTGACGAAGATGACTATGAAGAAATGATATGCCATTCATGTTTGGAGAAAAACGATATTCTTAAACACTACTATGCTCATAGAGGTAATCCATTAAGTTCTAACTTAGATGGCAGTATAGCTCTTTTTTAAACTAGATGTTTGCAAATCTAAACTCTCATGAGCTACCAACATTTTCAATCCAATTTTTTTTGTATACACAGACAGGCTGGGGCTAATGGGATGGGGTGTTATCAATAATTTTGCGTTAATTGTAATTTAGATGAGTATTTTAAAGGGAGCTTTCATCATGCCTGGGTAATTTAGTGGTCGATTTTCGAAATTTAGAAATTATTTGAAATTTAGAGCTCAATAAATACCCAAAACCTTGTATTTCTGTGGCTAAGTAAGTAGTTGTAGGGGTGGGGATGAACTTGAAAGCTGTTTAATTCGGATGTGATCCTTAGTCCAGTAGAGTGAAAATGCACTTGCGCCAAAGGCGGTATGGTGGAACCCATAGGGATTAAAGACAAGGAAAAGTCTAATTAACCCTCCAATTTTTCAAGTGGTATCATCCTAATAGTGTAGCTGATGTGAGAGTGGCTAGACAATGCTAGTGGTTTCTCTGTGTGCCCTGAGCTTCTAGTTCTACTGGTTTTCTCCAATTCCTTCTTTGGGAGGTTTCGTGGAGGAAGGAATCAGTACAAATTCACTTTTAAAGGAGTTGCAGCACTTTGAAATCATAGTTATAGTTAGGAGTTTGCAAGCCTTTATATCTAATACTTTGAGTATATAATTTATACATCTTTTCTATCAAATTTACAATGGTGTGGATTTTTAAGGAATAAAACTGGTTAATTTAAGTATTCAGTTAAGTATTCAAATCTACAAACTAGTATATAAAAAAGTAGGAGTCTGAATTTGGCAACTCAGGTCTTAGGAGCTGGAGCTGGAGTCGGGACTGGGAGTCCAAGCTGGAAATATTAAAACTTTTGGACCTAATTCGAACCAACACTTGTTCTGTTGGAGTAAAATTGTGGTCATTCCACCCATTTTGAAAACAAATTGGAGTTCGATACACCCTTGGGAGAAAAGGATTCCGCAGTTAAGGTTGGATCAACGTTATCGCCCTTAAAAAGATTGTGGGCACAAGAGAATTATTACACTTGGCTAGACAATCATCCAACCAAGCCCGAAATACGGATACTTTATGTTGGACAACCCAAACACAAATTTTGTGAGGCAGCTTGTTTTATGAATTTTTGTCAGATTATTTGATTGTAATTAGTTCGCTCCAGGATGCAGCATTTCTGTGGTCGAGCATGCATACCCACAAGAAGGGGTATAGGAACTTCCTGCCCTCCCAGGTTAGCTCAAAGACCTCTCACCTGAGAAACATTGGGAACCAATTCAGACAATGTACCAATTATGGTATGTAATTGGTATATGGTATTAGTGGTATAGTATAATTATTTCAGTGGTATTATTTAATACGCCAAAGGTTGAACTCTCAAACGAATGTCCCTGTCTTGCATCGTTAAATATCCGTAAGAGGGTTAAAAATGCACTTATGGCCCGGGTACATTTTAGGTTTTACACATCCTCCCCCCTCTCTTCTCACAGAAAAGAAATCTCTAAGAAGAATGCACATTTTGGATATATAAGGAAATTAAAAACTTTTAAGCTATAGAGAAACATAATTAGGTTCATTCTTCGTTCTATATTTATAATAGAACTGCGGATACTCTCAAGCGTGCTTGGTTTATTTTCTATAAAACTTGGTCACGATTATCAAGCTAATTACTAGCCATTATAGCGTTGTCTGTGTTTAATACAATTTCTGAAAAGGCTATGCCCTCTTGTCTTATTGCCTTTTATAGATAGATAGATATATTTTTAGATGGATATTTATTGCAATAAAAGCCACTTTGGGCCATGGCAAAAAAAGGAAAATCACACAAAATAATAGCACATGATTATAACACCCATAGCAAAGTATGGTAGCCTACATAACAATAACGACGCAAAATTACAAAACATTACAAAAACATAATAAAGCACACAATACCATTAAACTAACATAAATAGATGGATGTATGTTACATCTATCAAGGGCCATGACTACAAAAATAACAAACAAGAAAACAACTTACACACATACAACAATACTTTCCACACTCACCCCACCCCCTTTACAAAAATCTATCTCTATGTGACATACCCAATTTTATATACTTTGCTATCATTCTTATTGTCCCATAATTTTTTTATCCCATTACTGAAACCAACCACTCACTTGTCCCCACATTAACAAAAAATAATTCTTTCCTTAAATCCTGTAATTCGGGACAAAGGGCCATGAAGTGAAGCAGATCCTCACCATTTTCTCCGCACATAGGGCATGAGTAAGGACCGTCCTTTACCCTTACCCTCCCTAAATATTTCCTCCTTTCTCCAAGTGCTAGAAAATTACCCCTCCCTGATATATACCACTTAATTTCTTCACTATTTAAACCCGCTTTAAAATAATTATCATATCCCCAGACCTCCTTCCATTGCCGGTAAACGCCGAGGGACACCGAGGCCGCTACTTCACACTGCCATTTCTGAATCTCCTGATCTTCAAGCACTCCCTTTACTAGTTTTGCTACAGTTCCTAATTCCAGCCCTATCCCCTTCCCTTCATTCCAAACACCTGATAACCCACAACTATTTAATATTGATTTCACCTGGGAAGCCCATGAACATTTCCTTCTATCCTGCAACACCTCCAGATAAGCTGCATTTACTAACCTATTATTCTGTAAACCGATCACCTTTTCCCAGTATCCTATCATTCTAACCAATCTTTTTACCCTCAATGAGAACAATCCTAGATCACCCTTTAACACCAGATTATTAAATTTCCCACTTAGCCCTAAAAGTCTCTTGAAATGTCCTAAATAAATTCTCTCTAATTTTTCCCCTTTTTCAAAACCCCAAACTTCCCCACCGTAACTCAATACTGGGCCTACCTTCGTCTCAAAAATTCTCTTCTGTAGCTTAATATCTGCCGGTCCTAGATGCCTAAGGGGACTTCAATAACGCCCATGAAGCCTTCTGATCCTTCCGACTCGCTATTTGCACCTGATCACTTCATTTCCCTGAACTTGTGAACTTACATCCCAAATAAATAAAATCCTTAACTTCTTTCATCTCTTTCGCTTTAAAATAAAACTTATTCTTTTCCCTTTCATCATTTCCAAAAACTAATATAACTGATTTTTCAATATTTAAAACTATTTTTTAATCTCCAGATAACTATCCAAAATCTCTAACATCTTTTGCAAATCCGGAGCCGATTTCGCAAGCAATACTATGTCATCTGCAAATAATAAACAAAACAGCTCCAGCGACATTAATTTTAACATAGGGACATTTCTATTTCTAAAATACAGCTCAATATCACTAATAAAAAGAGAAAGCAAACGCGGTGATTGAGTGCATCCCTGTTTGAGGCCTACATTACTTAAAACTGGCCTAGAATAAGAAATACCTGCCTTCACTACTACTTTAACCACCTCATACATTTTCATTATAACTTCTACTAACCTAATTGGCAATCCTAATTGCACCAACACCGCTTTTAACAAACTCCTTGAAACTTCGTCAAATGCTTCCCTAATGTCCAAAAACGCCGTATATAGTTTATTTTTCCTATACCTCGTATATTTACTAGCTAAAGTCTGTAAACAAAATATTTGATCAATTGTACTATAGTTTTCCATAAACCCTGCCTGACATTCAATTAATATACCTTTATAATGCAACCATTTATCCATCCTATTAGAAAGGACTCTACAAAATAGCTTACTGATAGAACTTCCTAAACTTATCCCCCTATAGTTATTGTGCAGGTTTCTTTCTCCTTTCTTAAATAATGGGATCATAATCTATATCTGCCAATTTTGTGGCCATAGAGGTGTACTTAGAATTGCCGAGAATATCAATGCAAGCACTGGCAGTATCCATGCTCTTGACCATTTCAGCAGCTTAGTTGGTACTCCGTCGTAGATTTTGAAGAATTTTTTCGTAATAATTAGCAATTTTGGTTTGGAGCGGACTACTCAACAGTGTTAATATGCAGCCCTCTTGAATTTTTTTATTCCGTGGTTAGCATCTGGATTATTATTTCTCCTTTATTCATGGATTTTCCTGGTGCTGTTTCTGTTGTGTTAAATGCCCTAATTTTTGCAGTTAAAAAGTAAACTCTGTAAGTTTTTGTATTATTTATTTAGTCATTATTTAGGGCCTTGTTAAGATCACCGCCGAGCTGATGAAAATTGGAAGATGGATATGAAATAATCTAGACCAAGTAACAGTTTAGTTGTCAACCAATTGGTTCCCCGAATAAGATTTTTTGGCCACTATAATTAAACAAAAAAGACTCCAATGGTTCGGCCATACACTTCGCCGCCCACACCACACCTTTGTCAATAAAGCCCTCTTTCTTAAGAGTCAATAAAGCCGGCTTATTGACAAAGGTGTGGTGTGGGCGGCGAAGTGTATGGCCGAACCA
>JAQQPU010003360.1:0-29820 GCA_029168905.1 Artemia sp. Kazakhstan ARC1039 | reverse complement strand
AAATATGAATCTAACGCAATTGTTTCAATATTCTCCACAAAAATATTAGCTAATAAAGGGGATAAAGAGGCCCCCATAGGTAAACCATTTATTTGTTCGAAATACTCACCTCTAAATTGAAAAAAATAAGAGAACTTATTGCACAACCTTACTAAATACATAATTACAGAAACTTCCAAATCTGTTTTGCCACTGATCAAATCCAAATTTCGTAACAGCTTTCCTTCTAGAAGAGTTTCGGCTGCTTCTACATCAATATTTGTGTACATTGATACAATGTTGAAGATTGAAAGCAAAGAATTCGAAGAAATTTCTACTTTTTTCAGTTTTTCAACCAAATTCGAAGAATTCTTAATATACGAAATTTGTGTAGACAAAAGTGGTTTACAGATTGACGCTAACCATTTGCTCAAAACACTTGTTGGTGACCTTTTACTTGACACAATTGGTCGTAATGGTAGGTTAGGCTTATGAATTTTGGGAAGTCCATATAATTTAGGGCACAAGGAACTGCGTGGCAGGCATTTGTAATAAAGTTGAGGTGTAATTTTTCCTTCATCCTTTAAGCACTTCAATTCGTTCTTAAACTTTTTTGTAAAAGAGTCTTGGATTATACGATAGCTTCTTGTATGTTTTTTCATCATTTAGTAAACTTCTTAATTTTGATTCTTAGTCCTCAGTATTCATCACAACTAAAGTGTTACTCTTATCTGCTTTTGTAATGGTAATTGAACCATCCTTTTTCAAGTTTTTAAGAATTCTTATGTCTTTGATGGTCGTACTAGGAAATTCCGGTTTCAATAAAAAATTAGACAGGGTTTTTACGGTAGAAGCTCTTACTAAGCTAACATCTTTTATTAGATTTGCGTTTTTATGCAAAGATGTTTCTATTGAAGAGACAATTTCTTCCACAGGGACTTTATCCGGTTTAAAACAAAATTTCGGACCCTTTTCTACCACTGATTGTTCTTGTATCGTTAAAGTTCTTGTTGAAAAATTATGCTAAGAGCATTCTTGACTCTTAATCAAAAGCAACACAACGAAATTAGTTGGCTGATCACGAGAACCAATGACAGCATGAAATCCCTCTGAGTCTCTCATAAGGGGACCATTTTCATCAATTGCTTTAAAGTTAAATGTTGCGCAAGTGTTTTGTTCTCACACATCGTGACACCACACGATTCCAATAAAATCGCTAAATATAACAATGTGTAGATAAATGATTGTTTTTTCAGGTTGGCTAAAAGTGATGTCTCTTCAAGAATTTTACAATCAGTAAAACCCTTCAAAAATTGTAATACTTATAGCAGTGGCAGGGTTGCCACCCTGAGCTGAAAGAATTTACTAAATCGGAGAGGAAAAATTTACTAGATTGCATCTGTTTTTACTAAATGCTCGAAAAAAATTTTTGCGCGTGCGGCTACGCCGCACGCGCACCATCAAGCCTCGATTTTTACTATAGGAGGATAATCAGTACGATTTTCACAATCTTTTTTCCTTTTTCTTCTTTTTTTATCTCTTTTCTTTCGTTTTCATAGTATGATTGAAAATTCCGGAAACCTATAAGTTCAAAAATCCTTTTTTTGGATTATTTGGATGTACTACTGGATAGGCTTCATATTCCAGTTGCGGTGTTTGCAAGATGTCAAACAATAGTCTGGAATCTTGGATTCTGAAAATTCTGCTGTTGAAGCCCGGCTTTAAATTTATCAATGTTCTTCAGGTCATAAAATTCAGATATATTGAAAAAGTAAAAACAATCAACGAAGACAAACAGCTACAACTCATCACGAAGCAATTCAGGCGATGAAGTGCTAAGAATCTGAGGTGTGTTTGAAAGTGACGGCTTATGAAATTTGTCCCCCAGTTTCCGTTTTTAGGTTTGAAATCTAAACCCTTAAATTTTACATTTTTAGGAGGAAATTTGCCAGTTTTAAAACACTAATTGGGCTGGTCTTTAAATTCGGGATAAGCTGCTTACAAAGATGTCTGGCAGATTTTAAAGCAATTAATTTATGATTTTTTTTTAATTGATTTTTTTCTGGATTCTTTCTCCTTCGTATTCTAGAGAATCAAAAACCAATTTAATCTATGTCACTTCAAAATGGAAACGACGTAATCGACTACCGGTTTAGTTGTAAAATCATGTAAGTTAAAAAGTACACCTCAAATTGGACTAGGGCTGCCAAGAAAAAAAAAACTTATATAACATACAATAGGCTAATTAGTTTTAAAAATACCATTTTTTCAATATTCTTCAGCTCAGGTAAATCATTTAAATTTAATATTAAAAAGAAAAACATGTAGTTATAATTAAAAAAGTCGCACTTAAAAGGCTTTACTCATCCGCGTCCACATCCGAATTTAAAGCAACGACTAGTGTCGAATTCTGACTCAAGGGATCCACCTGTTTCCATTTCTTGGTAGCCCAAGTCAAATCACCGGGGATCACTCTGTCATGGACTTCACTTGACGACAAGTTGCTTTGTTTTCATAAGTGCCGAAACAGTCGAGATATTTAGCTTATTCCAATTTTTGGTTTTTATGACGGACAAAATCGAGAACTGTCTCTCTGCTCCAGCACTTGAATGGGGCAAGCTGCAGAGAGTCAGAAAGAACTTTGACAAGTATGGAAACAGTTCATTTCCAGCAGCGTCTTTAAAAAGGGACAAAGCTTTCCAAAATTTGCACGGATTTTCGAGGTCCAACTGTGAAACGTGACGGAAAATAGTTTTCCTCCGTGGTCGTTTTCCTCCGTTTAGTTAACGCAAACTCAAGTTTGCGTTAATTAAACTTGCTCATAACGCAAGTTTATCGGGTCAACCTATTTTGCCCCCCCCCCCCTTTTTTTTTTTCGGATCAACCTATTTTGCCCCCCCTAAAAAAATCCTGGATCCGCCCCTGTGCAGACTGAAACCATATGTCATCTCATTCAGAAGAGAAGAAGCACTCAAGTTCATGGGCGCCCATAAGCAGAATTCCAGGGGGGGGCAAACTTCGTCTAATTGCTACTTTTAATGCTATTTAATAGAAATCTCAGAACAAAAATATAAAAATAAGGCAGCATCATTCAGCCAGGGGGGGGGGGCAAGAGCCCCCCCCCTGCCCCCCCATATGGGCGCCCATGCTCAAGTTCACGGCATTCACCTAACACAGTGGTCAGCAGCCATTTTAGTAAGAGACTCAAATATAAACAATGGGACGATTATTTAAAATCTGACAACAATAAATGTTTATTAATGTATCAAACCTATATCACAGATTTAGACCTTAACTCAATTACGAGTGCCCCACCCGCAATTGCCCCAACCCACAAATATTACTATTTACGTCAGTTCTACTCCTGGATGACAGGATGATAAACTTTCTATCTTCAAGTAAAATGAATCATTTTATGCAATTCTGAAAAAAAAGATAACTTTTTCAGAATGAGGAGATTCACCAAATCACCTTGGGTGGCTTTTCCAATGGATTCCCAATCATCACAAATCCAAGTGTCATTACAGCTTCATTTTTAGTTGGTAAGATTTGTGCACAGAAAGATGATTTTGTCGACCTTTAGACGCCGGAAGTGTCTGTTTATGAAAATAGGTGACCGATTGTCTGTCTCTTAAGAGACAGACAAGCAAAAATTGTCATATATTTACGATAATTTTTTTCCCTGAAATCTTTGAAAATAAAAAAATTTTTCGTTCAATTTAATTCATGACTTTTTAATGGATTTTACTACATTTCGGGAAATTTACTAGATCATCTAAATTTACCAGATTTTTTTTTTACTAAATCTAGTAAAATCCTACTGACGGTGGCAGCCTTGCGCAGTAGTCATAATTCTTCAGAATTGTATGCTTGCCGGGACTCTATATACATTTTTGTAGTATTAAATAAACTGCCTTTGTTCTTTATTTAACAAGCACAAACAACTTCAAATATTCCAAATTGTAAATTTAATATGTTTTCTGTTTATTGCACATTTTTAGTCATTAGAAAATTTTAGCAAAATATAGCAAATAGAGTAATTACAGGACTTCAAAATGAACTATCAATAATTTAATTTAATAAATGAGGGGTCGAATACTCTTAGCTGAAATTAATTAGTTTGTGGGCTTATATGTTTGTGGATTTATTAGTTTGTGGGTTTAAAATGAACTATCAATAATTTAGTTTAAAGAATGAGGGGTCAAATACTCCGAGCTGATAAAAATTAGTTTGTGGGTTAATCTGTTTTTGAAAATCAAACGGGGATGAACAGAATATAATATTTTAAGCTTAAGCTTAGTGTATAAAATTTTAAATTACAATTTGTTTTAATTTTGAAATTACGAGTAGAGTTGTCCGGTTTAAGCTTCAGAAGTTTAATAGTGGAAATCACAGAAGGTAAACTACTAAACTGACAATATGGAGTAGAAGGAAGGGGAGGTAGAGTATACAATACATAGAATGGAATAAATATGGATCTTTACTCTAAGCCCTCCCAAATATTCTATAAGTGGTTATCGTGTTGGATTTTTTACCGTTTTAATTTTTTTTTCCATCATGGTAAAAAAAAAGTTTCGAAAAAGAGATGTATTTACTACCATACCCTGAAACCTTAGGCAATTCCTTACACTTCACAGCCCAGATGAATTTCTAACGACTTAGGAATTTTTTTTCTCTTTCAGAGCCTTTCGACTGCCAATTTAAGGTCTTATTTTGGTACTTGTGTATTATACCGCAAACATTCAAGTTTACGCTGTGTAAAACTCGAGAACATAAGTAGAAAGGGGGGTGCTACTCCCATGGCTCACCCCTGCTGCCACCTACAACTTTTTTTACATAATTTATGTCTGTTTTTATGGTTTTTGTCAGTGAGAATGGAAAAACAGGAATTTTCTCACTTTTATGGATGTTTCTTGGACGGTTATGAGTGTTGGTCAATTTATTTGTTGCTTTTCATGAATGTCAACATCAATTTATGTCTGTTTTTATGGTTTTTGTCAGTGATAATGAAAAAACAGGATTTTTCTCACTTTGATGGATGTTTTCTGGATTATTGAGTCTAACGGGGACAGAGTCAATGCCCTCTTTCTCCAAGGTCGATTTATTTGTTGTTGTTGTTTTGGCCAAGTGAACGTTCGGGGCGAGTGTTATGATCCAGGAATAGGAAACAGTTAGATCACGTGTTTCCTTCTCAGTCAATCAGGGGCTCGTTTACATATTATCGGCGGAGGGAATATGAGGAAAGGATTTTTGCTATAGTTTTATTAGTCTGTGAATAGAATTCAAAGGAGTGAGAAGAACAGTTTGACTTTACTCATTTGGATATATATTTGTGATAGCGAGTGGAATGTTTACCCTATTAGAAGTTGATAGTGGAGTTGATGGTAATAATACAAGAGCACCAAATATTGCGGTGGAAATCACGAGAGGATCACGGCTTTGTCTAGAATGGGATGAAGTATATGCAAGATATGTGATATCCTTGAGCAAATTTAAAATGGAAGATCAATTATGTTTCGCTGCTAAAGTTGATATAGCACATGTGAATGGACTTCAATGTGCTTTAAGTGCATTTGTGAAACATATCGAAGACAATAAACTGTATCGCTAATTGTACATGCTTAATATTATTTTTGATGTAATTATTCAATAAAATTGTTTCGAAATCGAAAATGTTCCCTTTCTGGTCAGGTTAGGTTAGAGCTAACGAATCAGGGTCAGTCTAGAATCAGCAGTCGGAGTGAAAGGATTGAAAAATGAATAAATTTGAGAAAGAGAGAATTAGATCAAATCTAGTGTTTATAGAAAAACATTTGATTTTGGATGATGATTTTCTTGAGTTATCTCTTCAACGCAGGATATTCTCTCGGGGAACACTTGACAATATAATGAGGACTGATTCTCCCCCATTGGACTATTGTATGAAACTTTTAAAATGTGACTCAAATGCTTATACTCAATTTATTGATATATTAATTGGAACAAAGCAGAATCATATCGTGGATATACTTTTGAAAACATTGCCAATGGATTCAGTGTAGATGGCTCCATCATTCGAAAGAGGTAACGTCACAGAGTTACTCCTCTCCCCATTCCCCTCACTGAATTTATCGAGCGAGGACGATCAGTTTCGTTTTAGCTGTGAGAGAGTTGACATCGGAAACCAAAAAATGTTCTATATATGTCCACTGTGCATGTACACTCTTGGCAGTTGGACTCTGTGTGAGAATTGTACAATTATTGATGACTATAGTGAAAATTGTAAATTATGTAATCCTTGTAAATTACATAGAGGCTATGCAGTACAAATTAAAGGATGTAATTCATGTCTTGAAGATATTTGTGACTCTCACCCTAGAGGACATCTGTGTTCCAATTGTCACTATGATAAATGTGAGCAGTAGGAGAATACTTACCCCGCTATGATTGGAAAGAATCCCAAACGTGATTTTAGTTTATTTCTACGAGATTGGTATCGTCGTGGATTTAAATTATTCTGGGAAGAGGAATCTGGTCTACGATTCAACTGTTGGGGTAACAAGACAATTTGGTTTCTACGTCAGCGTTGTGACGACACTACCTATTATGACTATAAACCAAGTGATTTTTATTTGGCCGTTACCGAATGTGATTCACCATTTGAAAACACTGTATGCGATATTGCTTCAAATAGACAGATTGAAACTCGTGAATTACATAATATGAATGCAAATAGTATCATTGACTATACAAAGAGATATGACAAGAGTGAAGTTACATTGTACTGTAGAAAATGTGACCCTTACTTTGCAGTCAATCAAGATCAATATACAGTGAATCCAAATGATTTACCGGCATTAGTGGTTCACGACAGTTGCCTATACACCGATGAAGAAATCTAAAGTGAAGATTTAAAGACATTATTGTATATTTGCATTTTATTAATAAACAAATTCACAAACATTTTTTAAGCACTTTACTCTTAGGGCACTGAAATCAATACTGTATAGGTCTGAGAGGATATTTTCCACTAGAAAGTCGTTCAGACGTGGATTGTCACCATAAATGTGGAGAAACTACTTGTAAGTATAGCCGCGACATCGGAACACAAAATATAGTAGTACATGGAAGCCACAGCTTTTAGTCGTTAGATCCTGCACCCTCTTCCGATTTTGAATAATAGTTTTCCCACTGCTCTCGATATAGTTGCTGATGTGGGGTGAGTAGAATGTATAGGGTAGACCAAGAGGATCAAAAAATTCAATCGTTTTAATTGTTTGAAAGATGCAAAGCCAATGACCCGTCAGCACAGTCGACGGACTGCTATTAACAATAATCAAGGTATTGTTGACACTTTGAATTTTTCCTAGATAGTCCGAGGGCAGACAATAGGAATTGTACTGGGACATGTAGGGATCCATTATAAATACATTGATTATTTGACTGGTGTTCATGGTGCCAATTCTAGTAGAACACTGCCTTCGGGAGTGATTTCCCAATAGGTTTCATATTGATTTAGTGAGATTAGTGCAATACTCTCAGCCAATGGATCGGCAAATGTACACTCTAAACGCACACTCCCCGTACGTACTATACTCATATCCTGTGTGCCAGACAAATCCAGTACAATGATACCATGTGTTTTAGAAAAAATTTCTTCGGTTATACCATTTTCAAATAGTTGCGAATCATGATCTAGGGTTTGCATGGTCAACTCATACAATGTTCTATAGGATTTATCAAAAGATAGATTGTAGAGTGGGATGCCGTTTACTTTGCACACAAGAGATGAAAGTCCAAACATCTCGAATTTATGTGGGCATCCAGTCCACGATCCTATTGCACTAGCGCTTTTTACAAATGCCAAAGCGAGTTTTGACGGAATTTCGCCATTGATAAAGGATGAATCGGTGAAGGTGCGTGACCCCATGGCAATATGACGTTGATTGGTGATTGTATGAGGAACAAGTAGTTTAATATTATTTCCATTGGCTCTCAGTTTTTCCACTGCCAAAGCAACAGAACTCATGACCTGTTGTTTGCGTACATGAAGTATTGCCGAGGTGAGGGAGAGACTTACATCAGGATTGGCAGCAAGTTCTTTTCTCAATATGAAATTGGATGGTGCAAGCGTCAGTTTTATATCCACTTTAACATTGGGCGGTAGCCATTGGGGTATATTAAATATTTCATGATATATTTTTCCAACTAGATGTAATTCACTAGTTGTAGCATTTTTAAGTGCATCTGTACTATCAGTATTAGTAATATATTCATATCCATTGGAGGTACCTCTCAATTCCTTGTAAGACTTGGGTGTCATCAGCATGAATTGTATGTAACATGCATAGTTTGAGAGATTGTTGCTTGTGCTCACCAGCGTGCCATTGATGTAGACACTGATTTGACGAAATAAATTGTGTAGTATACAATTTTCATAGGATATTCCATCGGCCCGAATTGGCATTGTATTATCGGATTTCCGGACTTTCATTTGTAAATCTATAAATGTTGAAGACATTTCCATAAAGTAGTCTTAATGGGAATAAATTTGAAAGTGAATATTATCGGAGAGGGGTTGTTGAGGATAAAATTGTTCATAGTATCCATGCTTGACACTCACATCAACATTTTCAGCATTGAATAAATTCAATGAGGCGGTGATTGAAGGTTGAGAATCCTTATGCGGCAGGTAGGACATCTTAGGAAAAGAAATCTAGTTTCGATCTAACAATTCTCTTCCTGGGGCTTCTGTTTACAGTACGTGTCGGCTTTTTCCTTCTTTTCTTCGAAAAGAGAGGTAATGTCTTTCGTTTCCGACCTGAGTAGAGACTGATGAGCGATGCATTGTTTCTTGACCTTTTTAAACCTTTGCCATTTTGTTTTAATTTCTCGCCAAGGGTTCGCGCACTGGACCTAAGATTTTCCGTAGCACTTTTTTTTAAATCCTTGCCAGAGCCCCAATCGTATAGTGTAGAGGATGCAAAATCTGTCGCAGCCGGTACAAGATATTTTCTAGCCAGTGGTAGTGAAGAGCGAAACAGCTTAGCAAACCAACTGCCAAGACCGTAGCCAGACACTTCAGTAAGCCCTTTGTAATAGTCAATTCCATGGCCCTGTTGTCTTGGGCCAAGAGTATTAACATAGCAGTCAATATCAGGACAAGTGAATACCACTTTTTTATTAGACATCTTGTTGAACGATGGGCCGAAAATGGCATGTAATCACAGCCAAACCTCTTGAAATTGCTAGAGGGTCACCTAATTCAGTTCTTAGTGTTAACTGACAGAGTTCCAAATAGGAAGTGTTTACGGGAATATACTGATTATGCTTTATATTGTAGTGGTGAATATGCTCTTGATTGGTTTTTCGTTCAAGAACTCGTAGGAGGGGAACATTTGAATTACCAACCCGAGATGTTTCCACAAATGAGGCGTAGAGAAATATACAAGTGTCCGTGGAGAAGGCAGGCGGGCAGTCAGCAAAAATGAAATTAGTGTTTCCGGCACTTTTACCATTGATTATATTGAGCTTAAAGCCAAGAACATCCTTTAGGTAATCACTGAGAATAATCTTTTCATTGACAATAGGTGAACTAATGTAGATCTTGCCCTCCTCCTTTGAATAGTTGAAATTAAAAGCTCCTTTTTTACGAGCGGAAATTCTTTTATTGATAGTACGACATAAATCATTCCTACAGGTGAGCTCCTCGTAGGGTAATACAACATATGGATAATCAAATGAATTGATCTTTTCAATTTTTTCTCGATCGCTAACGAGCAGCCGATCATCATGTTGATCGCTAATGAGTGGCCAATCATGGGGTCTAATTTCTATTTCATATTCACGATCCTTTCTCAGGATGTCAAAGGTATTTTTGAGAATACAGTCGACAAGAGCCACTTCATACTTTCCGTCAAATTTGATGGTGGGGCAGAGTTTCGTCCAAAAATCACTTGTTCTATTCAAGTCATTGTAGAGAGGATCAGAAACATTGGACAAGAAAGTCACATAGAAATCATTGGGAATTGTTAATATCTTCAGCACTGACCCAAGAATCAAAATCTGAGTTATATCCTAGCCAGCGAACAAGCAACTGTTTCTTGCCCTTACGAGTACAACTCTTTAAAATCTTTTCAATTTGATAAATTTCACTAGTGTTTCTAACTTTTTGCAGTTCATATTCATAAAAACCGCCGAGAATCTCATCATCTTTGGTGTCTCGCAGTCGATATGTCGTGGGTTCCGTGTCCAGGATTTTGGACACTTTAAAAAGCTCGTTGCTCCATAAATAATTCCCCTTTTCAAAAATATTGGTGGTTCTATTGATTCGAACAGTATCACCAACATTGAATTTCTTCTTTTTTCTTCTCATTGCCATTGGAGTATTGCTTTAGAAAAGCATCAAATGTGTTTTCACTGTAAGGAACTTCCCGAGGGCTTGAGTTGGACAGAGATCGATGTGGTCGATGGTTGTATATCCGCATAATTTTATCTAAATCATGAATAAAAGCAGATGTATTTTTCAGTGTACAATATCTTGAAATTAATAGACGAATCGTTCTTATTAATCGTTCAGCCAATGCAGCCTTTATCGGACTGTGACTATGATAAAGTGTTGTATTATATTTCAATAGAACCTTTTGCACATGGGGATTAACAAATTCACTACCACGATCCGATTGAATTTTTCTATAGCAATCCTGTTCAAGAATACTTTCAATGGCCCGAGCAACTTCAACACCTCTCTTTGACCGTAATGGAATGGCATAGGCATAGCGACTAAAGATACTGATTGCCACCAGAATATATTTGTAGGGCGCATTGTGACGCCGTTGAATTGCGTCTAGAGTTAGGAGGTCCGTTTGCATTATATGCATAGGGAAAAAGGCTTTAGTTTGTCGATATTGTTTGCCACGAAGCCTGTGATTCCGGTGCAGTGTGTAACTCGGTTCATTCTCTAGATACTCTTTTGCTTTTTTTAATGTGCTGCCAGAGACAACTTTAGAAAGCGTTTTGGGAGAACTTAAACTTCCCGCTTCACCAATATTTTCATAGACACCTTTCAGAACTTCATCCATTTTGAACGCAAACACGTAGTGTAATGTCCACTCCCCTTTTGCACACTGGAGGATGAATTAATTTGTCTTCGCTTTTGACTAGCAGGCACAGGTGTTATAAAATCATTGCTGCTGCTGCTAGTATTTTCAAATATTGAATCTTCTTCTTTTTTAAATGGTGTTGGTGTTGTTGGAGGACTATATTCTCTTAGTTTCTTAAGAATTTGCTTATTGCCAATAAGACTTTTGGGAAAGTTTGATACACTTAGAAAGGTGTATAGATTATTGTCAAAGGATAAAAGTCCTTTACGATTCGTCACCATATCACAAATTAAATCAACTAGATTATAACTTTTTCCCTGAATTATAATTCGTTTCCCTGTACTGTCGACTTGAACTTGATGTTCATCACCAGTTTCCAACATGAGATAAGATAATACTCTTTTACTCTGTTCACGATAGGTCAGTGGCAAAAGGTTTCCAATTTTCGATACAATTGAATTCAATTCCTTCTCCTTTGATTGCACTGCTGCAGAATCTTGAGGAGATGTTTCCTGTTTAGAGGGATCGGTAACAGCGGCGGCGGGTCTCTCACGATAAGGTTTATGATTGTCCACACGTCGCAATGCATCTTGAAGTAAAAGCAGTTTTTTGTTATCGGCAATATTCTCATTATTAATGAATTTGCTTAGATTGTCTTCAAAATGTTCGACGGGCGAGAGGACAAGTTCAAATGGTGTCAATTTATAGGGTTTAGCCATTCTCTAGAGAAAACTGTTTACAAATCCTGCAATTATTGGCAGTAAAAGTGTGAAAAAGCTACCGCCCGCTTGAAGGAGCCGTTTTCTTTTAAAAATTTTTCCCTTGTTTTTACAAGCCAAGGCACGCACAGTGGAACGATGTCGCTTTGTCTGTTGTCTAACACCTTCTGGCAGTTGAACATTGACCTCAGTTAAATTTAAACAAAGTTCAGATATTAGATTAATGAAATCATTGTCAACACCATGTTTGAGTATGGCCTTCCTGAGTGGAGGTTTTGAAGTGCTTAAAACGGAAAATAAATGCCGTTGTTCGTGTAGTTTCTTCAGTGTCATAATGGCAACTAATAGCCTTTTCTACTGTTCACCGGAAGATATACTGTAATTTCATTGTCGAAAATGTCGTTGACTACACGTAGATCCTCGGGCGTGCTCTGTTTAAGATCCAGCAAAATGTAACCGTAGGGCTTATTAGTCGCCTGAGTGTACGCTGACAACAGAAATTTTGGGGCGCCGGGGTATATCTGTTTATTGAGAGTTATTAGCGAGCTAGAATCACGAACAACTCGATAGATAATATAAATAGTGCAATTCAACGCAAGGGTTCGCATACATTTGCTCTGATGAAACAGATTGTGTAGAACTAGGGTTATGGAAATGTGTTCATGGTGGGAGCGAACGGTAAACAGTTGTAGCATTTCCTGTGAAAACTGTTCAATGGATTCAGCCAAATCATCAATAATCAGCCACGAGTTCGATTCAATACTATTGAAAACATCAAGTCCCCGTATGAATTTTATTGGTATGGTTGTGGCAATAGCTTTTATTTTATCGTAGGACTCCTGCCAAATACTATAGCAATAGTAGATTTTTTTTGGTTTTTCCAAAAACATTTTCTGACAATTTTGAATTATTTTAGCTAAAAGTGTTGTTTTCCCCGACATTGACGGTCCACACAGAAACGATCTGAAGGGTGTTTTAAATTGATAAATGCTACTGCTGTTGACAACAGTTGGACTACAACTAACTGTAAATCATAAGTGTCCAATGAATAAGTAGTAGTAGTAATAATTTTCCCATAGATCGATCTACGTTAACAAGAACAACAAAAACAATATTTCATGGTCATTTATTTGCAACATGAAAACTCTATTTGTTCAACATGAACAATGATAAAAATGACAATTGTTAAACAAGAACAACAATATTTCATGGTCAACATGAAAACTCTATTCGTTCAACATGAACAATGATAAAAATGACACTTTATGTACAATATAAATAAAAACACTTTTGTCGATCAACAGAAAGAACAGCACTTATTGTCTTTAAACACTTTTTGTTCACCATCACTTTATGTACATTAGTAGCAAACACACACTTTTCTGTACAACAACAACAGAAAAAAAAACACTTGGAACATGAACTAGCACAGTTGAACATTATGAATTTAAATGGCTAGACCCCCCCCCCCTCCGGGGCCGAAGGCCGAAGCCTCCGGGGCCGAAGGCCGGCCGAGGGTGGGACCCCCACCCCCCGGGGTCGGCCGCGGGAAGGGCCCCCCGGGAACCGCGATGGAAAAAACTGTACAATAGTTGTCGTCACTGCAGGTTAGGTTGGGTTAGGTTGGGTCAATGGTGGTTAGATGAGGTTAGTTAATTTATGAACGGGTTAGAGCATTTAATTTATGAAAGGTTGGTGGTTAGTTGGTTAGGTTAATTTATCCAGACCAGGTTGATTGCTATATTCTATGCATTCAACTGGGTCCGAAATACGGTAGTGACCATAAGGAAGGACACTTACACCATTCTCGAGCACATAGACTTTGTCAGATATACACGACATTGCATTTTTTTCCACTCTCACAGTATAATTTCTATACTGTAGAGAGCGAATTGCAAGCACTTGTGCTCTCGGCACTAGGCTACTTTCTACACAGTCTCTGTACACGCTCATGTTGAAATTGCTCTTTACAAAGTGTGTAGGCACCCCTTTACACGCCTGCTTTTCATCCCCACTATGAGTTTTAACGCAATAAACTTTAGGACCCGGGAACACCCCCTGGATATCAAATCACTCCCTGTCTCTGATTTTAACATTAATAGTTGGTTGGGGGCTTGACGTTTCACCAACTCGGGATAGAGGGACGGATTCCAGTTGGTGAAATCCATCCGCGAGCTGATTTGTTCCCCCTTTTCTAGATCACCCAATAAATTTTCGGTTCCATTTACCTTTAACAGCAGAGAATCTTTATCCCCATAGTAAACTTGAAACTCCCCCTCCCGTGGCCATTGCACCTTGCACACATTGTAAAAAACGACAACATGAGCTTTTTGGAAATTTCTAGTACTGAACTGCCGCCCGCTATATTCTTGTTCAGTACCACTTTTCGCTTTCGCCTGTGTAGAAGAACCATGCCAGCCTCTATGCTCGTGAACGATGTAAAATTGGGATCGGCAATAATTCGTGCACACTCTAGAGGGTCAGTCACAACATCACAGCGAGATCTGTTACGTACGCTTTCACACATTTTGCCAAACGCTGAATTTAGAATGAGTTTGTACAATTCCTTCTCTACCTTGGAGTTTGCCCTAGAGCGTTTATCAACAAAAGTGTCGATAAACGTCTTTAAGTATGGTCGCTGAGTGAATTGCAGGACCCTATGTATTTTGGTGATCTTGAAACCATTGTTCACCATCCAGTGCATAAGCACATGGTGAACAACGATATTCTCCTTAGGGTCCAAATCAGCAATCAGTTTTGCTTAGAGAGGGTCCAGTGCATCCCCATATCCTCAACCAGTGATCGATTGTAGGGGCTTAGTGAGTCCCTGCTCACGGGTCGATTGATACAGGGAAAAACAAAATCTCTGACTGAATCGTGAAGCGCCAGAGGAATGTGCTCGTCAATTTTAAAGAACCATCCTTTTGGCCCATTGTTCTCGACGGTGGTAATGTCGGGGAACTCACAAAGATTCTCAAGCCATTGATAGTTGCCACACGGCGAAGAGTAGTGAGACATTGCTGAGGGGTACAATGAGTTCATGTCCAAGAACACTGCATTTGACTTTGCACCGGTGCTGTTTTGTCCGCTCGGATCGGTTGACAAGACGCAGTCCCAATGAAAAACATACCCTCCTTCATTGAACGCTCTACAAAAAGGTGTTGATCTACATCGGTGTTTAGGCCTATTTCCTCCCTACTAATTGTTAAAATCAAATCCATCACAAAATGTGGGTTGGAAAAATAGTAGCCTATATCTAACCCAAACTCTGAATAGATTTGGTCTGTGTTCTTGCAGACTATATCCAACAGAGTTAAAACGTCACTGGCCAAGTACAGTCTACAATAATCCCACCCATTTTTACAATTCCCCTTAGCCCACACCTTCTTGGCAAACTCATAGTCCTCGGCTGTGCATTCACTACTGGTGAGTGAATTGTAAAAAGCTTCAATTGGAGGTAGTTTCACCTCGCTTAAGCAAGCGCCGGAACAGTAATAGTCGTATGCGTATACACCTTTTCAGGTCATAAGGTCATACATTTCACTGTCTGGAAAGTGCTGTTTAAGCAAGGGAAAGCTATCAAAATTGTCGCTTTTCTGCACTTGAATCAATTGACTCAATGCCTTGGGAAAAAACAAAAGGAATCTAAAAACCTGATTTTATTCCAACATTTATGCCCATTATCCACTGCCTGCCATTTCAGCTCGAGAAGCAACAACTTCTCGGCCAATTTGGGAATAATGTCATAGGTAAATGAACTGTTTACCCATGGACTGTCTACTCCCCCTCCCTCCTTGTGCATACGTGCCAGTGCCGGTAAAATAAATTTTAAATCATAATTTGAATTGTGAATAAAAACTGGGATAAAAAACTGTTGGCCAACATTTAAGTTACACGATTGATGCACCACCCCTCTAAAATTACTACCCCCAGATGATATTTCCTGCCACAAGTGATTATGATCTCTGACTTTTCCCCTCCCCTCTCTTTTCCCTTTAGTCCCTTTATCCCCCTCTTCAAACTCCCCCCTACAAACCCAACATATTTTTTTATTTTTAATCGCGAGACGATCCTCTGCAGACAATACCATTGGATAATGGGTATTTCTCAAACGAGAAATAGCGCAATTAGCTGTGCCAATTAATTTAGTCAGTGCCTCGATCATGAATTCCCCCTCATCCAATGTTTCTACTATTTCTAACAACCGCATGGTGTTAGAACTGTCTCTTTGGGCATGGGCATAGGACACTGCAATAGCTTGGTGTTCTTTGATTCGGTTTGGAAATCGAGGATCGTTCACCTCCACCAGCTTAGCTTCACAATCCAAAGATATTTCGTTGCACTGGTGGAGGGTGTTTTGGAAATTTTTGAAACGTAAAATGGCCCTATCCCCTGAAACCGTTTCTACTGTCCGGTAGCCATGCCGTCTACAGTGCTTCATGTGATCCCGTAGTTTTATATCACTACGAAATTGTGACAGGCATGTCGGACAGTAGAAACGTGTCCCCCTTTTCTTACCACCCCCCAGAACTCTACTGATGTCTGTAATAGGGTTAAAATGGCCAATTGAATTGGCAAGGTCACTAAATGGTGGTGTGTACAACAACCAAACCCAGTGTTTGACCAACTCAATTGACGGGCCCCTTACTGGGAAAACCACCTCCTTCTTTTTTAAGCGAACCCAATCTTCAAATTCAGTTTCATACTAAACCACAGTAACGCCGATATTTAAATGGGCATTAGCCCTTTCAAAAATATCAATAGATCTTAGCGTTACTGGGTATTTTCCTTCTAAACAAGTCAAATCTACAATGGGAAAATTGGACCCTTCCTTCCCATGTACAGCCCAGTGATCTAAATTCGTCTTGGTAGCGTCACGTGCTAGAGGCTCGAATGCTGATATGAGGAAAGCATACTTGAAACATTTTTGCTCTGTTTCAAAACAGATCCGCTGGACACCACGACATCCTTCTAGATCTGGATTATATTTTAAAACTGTATCCCTATCATACCCACCAGAACCCCCTCTTAAAATAAAATCTTTCTTAAATTTACAAATATTAACGCTTAAATTTTCAACAAATAAAACTACAGAGCCGCTCCCATTTTCATTGCAATTCTCAAGATGCGCAATAATTTGACCTATCCACTCGCAAAAACACTTTCAAAATTCTCTAAATTCGGATAAATCACGCCCATCTCGGAGTGTATATAATGATGGTAAACTTCACTTTTCCCCTCATTTAAATAGAATACCTTTAAAACAATAGAAACCTTAATTGAATCCCGCTCCCATTATTGAATTTGGTTCTCCACCAGTGCACGAATTTTATCTACATAGTCATGCACAATTTCTACGGGGTCAAACACAAAATTTCCCCCCATTAGTGAATTAAAAGGGTCAACAAAAGTCGCAGTGTAGACAGCGATTGCATTTAAAATTGTATTAGATAATTGAAATTCGGGAAAAGTTGTAAATTGCTTGTTACCCCCTCCCCCTCTTGTATATTATCAACACCCCATCCCCCACTTTGTTCAATATTTGGGGTATGGGAATCCACTTCAGTTGTTTGAAGTGGATTCGTTAGGTTATCGGGGGCTAGAGGAAGGCTCCCAGTTAATTCATTTGTAAAATCATTTAAAAGCTGTAAGGTGTTTGGACTCAAGTCCCCCTGCCCAACTGTGCTATAATCTACATTAAAAAAATCATTTAAAAACTCATCAATATTAAACGGTATTTGACTGTCAGGTAAAATGTTATCGTCCCATGTTGAATTGTTGGAGAGCTCCTCTCCTTCTCCAACTGACAAACAGGATTATGATGATGATGACGACGAGTATGGGACCAATGTAACCTATAAATGAAAAAAAAGCTTATTTTCAAAGTGTTCAAATCATCCTATTTTAAAAAAAAATTGGATTATTATTGCTTAAAACACGCTTAATAGCATTTGGTTTACTCTATCGATATTCTGAAAGTTCCAATTTCCAACTTAATATAAGATATTTACAATCTAAAACGCTTTACATAGAAGGCAATTTGATTTTGTTCAAACAACTCCACCCCTTCCCAATTTCCACTATTTAATACTCCCCCTCCGAGCCGACCATCGCGGCGCTTCCCGGACCCACCGGCGCTTCCCGGGCTCCGTGGCTCCCGGCCGTTTACATAATGTCCTAAAAAACCGTATTGTTAGGCGGCATAAGTCGTTTCGCCTACTTCCCGTACAGGTTGTCTAGGACTTCAAATGAGCCTAGATTATTTGTAATCTCGTGTCTGTTCTGTTTCCAAGCGTATTCTCTGGGAAACAGTACAATTAAATTCGAGAACCGTTAATTCTTATTCAGGAATGTCTCTCCATGCAAAATCTTGGCAAGTTGATCTAGACAATCGTTACGCAAATTAAAATTACGCCTATGTGTAAGAGATTGCAATGCTATAATCTCTGTCCAACTCAAATTGAGTGGGGGAAAAACATCTTTTAAAATTTATGAAATTTAATTTACAGTGTTGAAAAAAAAACGAAAAGCGAAAAGATGGAAGAAAATAGGAAAGAAAAAAAAAGTTGTTTCTTTGACATGCAAAAAAAATACATTATATTTAGATTTCTCAGAGAAGGGGGGAGCAGAGAAATTTAAAACAATGGGTGTGGGATTATAGAGAAAATAACATTTTTTAATATCTCTGAGACACACTTTTACAGTGTTGAAAAATAGTGAAAAAGAAAAGACTAAAAAACATTGGAAGAAATAGATATATATTACTATAACTAAAGGTAAAAATGCTTACATTTTTATATCCCGGCTGCACTTTGGTGCCAGATGGTCCAGGTAGCGCGTGTTGGAGGGCAACCTCATGATCTTGCATAGGCGAGGCAGCTCCTAAGACCCTCGACAATGTATGACAAGGGGGTGACGGGCCGGCTATTTCACGATCTTGCGTAGGTGGGGCTTTGGCATTGAAAGCAGTCATCCACTCTCTTTTTGGTTTTCGGCCTGGCTGTATTGTTGCATGCGCATATGAAACTTGGGCAGGCAGCGCGGAGCTGGAGGGTTTCGGCCAAGGGCCATATTGGTTTACTGTCGTCTTCGTAGGGGTTTTATCTTGAACCCTAGCTCTCTTAGTGGGAGGCGGCGGGCATTTGTCAGAATCATCCTTAAAAAAGAAGAAAAAAATTAGTATCAAAATAATTTCCCCCTTTTTTTACAGAAGAAAAATTAGTACTCATAACCTAACCATAATTTTGTCTAGAAAAGCATTTATCACTAAGAAGCCCCCTCCTCCACCCTTTTTCAGCAAAGCAAAAAGTAAAAATTTCGTGAGAAATATACTAGGCTTAGAAATCAAACGTTTTTATTACACAACTTGTGAGAAAATAAATCATGACAATCAGTAGTCTATAGCCTTAGGATAGAAATCAATGTTTCTATTTTTACCATTTAGAAAAAATTAAATGCTCCAGTCTATAGGCTTTAAATTAGATAAAAAAAGGTCGTTAACCCAGCAGCCTATAGGCCTAAATTTTGCAAACATAGGTTAAAATGCTATTCAATATACGCATAATATAAGCTTCATGCAACTCCTAAAGACTTTTCTTTCTAGCCTTGCATATCAAAGTTAAAAACCATAGTTTTCACGCCCCCCTCCTGGGAATGTAAAAGAAACTCTATCGAAAGAAAGCTTGAAAAAAATTAAAAACATGCCTAGAGACGCAACGCATATATTTACACATTAGTTTTCCTGTCAAAGGGTGTACATTTCTACACAACGAATCCCCTCCCCTTACTGTTCATGCGAAGAAACAGTTTGTTTTCATTTTACAATGATGGCGATAGAATTGAGGCATGTCCCCCCCCCTTTTCAGCAATGTCCTAAAAAATATTGTTAGCAATTATTTTTGGCAAATAACTCGTTTCACTCCTCCAAATACAAGTTGCGTTTGCCTAACTTAATTATTAGTATCTCATTTTGCTTGCAACTGTTTTATTTTGACGGGAGAAACAATCCTTTTGGATGTGTGAAACCTTTCGGCTAAACTGCTAACGTAAACAAACAGGAAAAGGGTGACAGCTAATTATAACCTCGCGCTGGAGAGCTTTATGTCAAACCAGAGTGGCTTAATAACAACAGAGTGATGGATGTCAGTTACAGAAAAGATTACAATACAGAAAAGCCAAAATTTATCGAAAAAGAGAATTATTTCTATTGCGAGAATTATCGTTGTAAAACAGTGGGGGAGGGGTTAGGTTTATTTGGTAAAAAGAACATATTTTATGTTTTCTAGTGAGTATAAGGATAGCATAGTGGTGTTTGTATTGTGGGGGGAGGGGGGGACTTAGATATACTGGAGGGTGACCCAGGAAAATAATTTTATTTGAAAATAAAAAATGAAAATGTACTAAAACAGAACTCACATTGCTAATTGTGGCTGTCAAGGTCGAAAGCTCATCAATAATATCCATTCTTGCTCTTTCAACTGTGTCACAATACTTTCTGATAATTTAATCACAATGCATGTCCGTTATAAACGAAATCTCAAGGGTGAATTGTTATGTAACGGGGAAAAACCATATGTAAGCAAGCCTCTGATTGGTCTAGAAAGGAGATGTAACCGACTCGCTGATTGGCTAAGAAGGAAACACGTGATCTAACTGTTTCCGATTCCTGTATCATAACACTCGCCCCGAGCGTGCACTTGGCCAAAACGACAACAACAAATAAATCAACCTTGGAGAAAGAGGGCATTGACTCTGTCCCCGTTAGACTCAATAATCCAGAAAACATCCATCAAAGTGAGAAAAATCCTGTTTTTCAATTCTCACTGACAAAAACCATAAAAACAGACATAAATTGATGTTGACATCCATGAAATGCAACAAATAAATTGACCGACACTCATAAACATCCAAGAAACATCCATAAAAGTAAAAAAATTCCTGTTTTTCCATTCTCACTGACAAAAACCATAAAAACAGACATAAATTATGTAAAAAAGTTGTAGGTGGCAGCAGGGGTGAGCCATGGGAGTAGCACCCTCCTTTCTACTAACATACCTTTTTTATCTGTCTGTCTTAAGAAACAATTAGTTTACGCTCAGTGGAAAACAACTGGTGGGTGGCAGAATACATTGGAATTGTATAATTTGGGTTATATATTTGCACATTAGGGGTGGGTGTTAGGTTAGGTTCCCCTCTTCCCCCTTATGCACAAATATATAGCCCATATTTTTTTTCTAAAGTATTATATTTTCATCATGTTTTGGTATTTTTCATAAGAATTAACCTAACTTCACTTCTTCAGTGTTTGCGGTATAATACACAAGTACCCTTATTTTATATACTAGTCCAGGTAAAACAACAAAAAACAGGCTAAACCTCAGTGTTTTAGTGACAGAAATATTTTTTACCCTGAAATGTTCAACACATCCCTAATAACAAATGCTAACTCAACAAAATTTGGCACTCCAGAAAAATTCCTTTTTTCAAAGAAAAGAGGGGGAAGAAGAGGGAGGAGGTAATCTTGAATTTAAATTTCTGCAACGTTTTCTGGATTCAAAGGACATTCTTTATTAATTCGAGTCCAAGGAAATCAAAAATTATATAAGAATTGAAAAATTCAGTCCCTTAGTACCCCATAAACAGCATAAGCGAAGTCAGAAGAGGATGAACAACCAAAATCCTAATTTATCCAGTATTAGATGGATTAAAAGATCGTTTCCTATTAATACAAGTCTGTGAAGATAGAAAGTAACATCAGAATCAAAAAATAATATAATTAATTTCTCTATTTCCACCCGATGTGAGACATCGCACATTAAGGGGGCGGGAAGGTTACCCTCCCCCCCCAAATGTGCAAATATGTGGCCCAAATTTGTTTCTAAAGTATTATATTTTCATTGTTTTATTTTGTATTTTTCATTAGAATTAACCTAACTTCACTTCTTGTGTTTTTTCGGTATAATACACAAGTACCCTTATTTTATATAATAGTCCAGGTAAAACAACGAAAAAATAGACCAAACCTCGGCGTTTTAGCGACAAAAATATTTTTCAACCTAAAATGTTCAACACATCCCTAAAAAATAATTGATTGAAATTATTGTCAGACTGAAAAAAAACTGTCACAGTTGACAATTTAATAATTGGTTGCATAGAGTTCAAATAGTGGCTCACTAATGGATTTTCTCTTTTCCATTATTGCAAATCAACCGTAAGAAGAAGGGGAGGGTCAGTGGGTTTCCGATAATTATGGTCTTTTAAGCTAATGATCTTTTAATTAATGATCTTTTAATTAATTTAATTAATTATCTTTTAATTAATGATCTTTTAAGCAGCTTTTAAGCTAATACTTTTGTTTCTAAGAACTTAGAAAAACTTGATAGCTAACATAGTTGAAGACCAAATTTGATGCTGAGAAATAGCAGGCTCGTACCCGGGGATGCCTTTTTGGTCGTGAAGGGGAAGTTACGAGAAAAAAACTGGTTGAAGGGGTGATGGTTATAATCAAAACAATTTTTAATTTAAATGAGAAGCAGCCAACAGTTCAAGAAAATTTAAGATTTTCGCTGTAGTAATGTTACAAGGTATTACGAACACTCATCTCCTAAAATAAAAGTCTTTAAATTATTGAAAATTGCATTGGTTCGATCTATGTACTATGTCTCTGAGAAGCCTTTTTCGGACGAAGTTTCTACACAGATTTTGATGAGCTTTTAACAAATCAATACCGGCTAAGAGCATTCTTGACTCTTAATCAAAAGCAACACAGCAAAATTAGTTGGCTGATCACGAAAACCAATGACAGCATGAAATCCAGTGTTAACACTACGAATTATCAAAACCTGGGAAAAAAGTGCCAAAAAAACTGTGACCACTTTTAGAGCGTGTTCAGGCCTTCTTACTACAGTTTACTTTTGGTACTCCGAAGTAGCAACGCTAGAACGTTACTAGCAAAGATACTTAAGCCTGGGAAAATCTGCCTCTGTCCCAAAACACGTCACGGAAAATTGAGAGGCAAGCTACCTTGTGGTCTGTTCCCTGCATGAGTTCTGCAGGTATTTCCAGATTTTACATTAACGCTACATGTAAATTAAATGTAGTGCTTGTTCAATTTCAATAGATGGTAGAAAGATATCGTCATGAGAATGTCAACTGAGCGAAATTTTACATCGATACCGCTACCTATCTGAGTCGAAAAGTAAAGAACCAATCATCGAGACTCATTTTCACTTCGACATTTGCATTAGTTATACGAAAAAAATGCGAGTCGTTGATCTTCGGTAGCAATTAAGGATCTTTGGGTGCGGTCCGAACGGCTGTAGTAACAAAACGTCTATTTTGACCTACGATGACCTACATGAATTTAAAGTTGAAAATTATATTGTTCAATCCGCATGGAAAAACGTATGATCACCTCCGCAAGGTTTTCTACTTCGTGTAATTGCACCCTAAGTTCAGACGCATTGGATTTTCCTTAAAGACCATGTGCAAACCTGACAGAAATTCCAATTCCCAGACTGGAAATCTATTCGCAATTCTTTGCAGGAACTGTCGTTTTTTTTGGTTCGCACATTTTCTTTCAAATTCTGTAAGTTTCACCCCATAGCGCAACTTATGATGTAAGGGGATAGAATGTCAAATTACGTTGTTTTGACAGAAGTTTGCAAGATAATGGAAGGCAAAATAAAAAGATGTAGTTTGTTGCAAAACAACTTTGTTAAGTTCAGTCTTCTAGAAAAGTTGTCTTTTCAAAGAAAAGTAAAAGGCTGCATTAAAACAAGAGAAGATAAAGAAGAAAATGATGAAGACCAGAAATAACCCAATTCCTCCTTATTTTCTCTTGTTCGGATGCTGGAAAGGCAGTGTGGTCTTTGGCAATATTTAGGGGGCTGTTAGACAGTAAGGAGGAGAAGAAATTAAATCAGATATTACGACGCAATACACAAATCATAAGAAAAAATTTCACCATCCATCAAAAGAAGAGGACAGGAATAAGAATAAAAAAAAAACCTGTCGAGTTTAAAAGAAACATGAATTATCACAAACAGTATTCAGGATAACACCCCCCCCCTGTCCCTTCTAAAGAGTTGGACTTCATTTGAACTTTACTGTTGTTAAAAGCTTTAGTTTAGATCAATATAGCAAAAACATATAGTTGCTGGCGTAAGGCCTTTTCTATAGTAAAAACTGTCTCCAGACTGGCTGATATTCTCCTGAATCAAAGCCCTGGACATAATCATTGTTCTAAATAAGCGTGTCTCTGATGACAGGTAAACGAAAATATACAAACTCATAAAACAGATGTCCTTTTGATCTCGAAATATTCTTCTAAGGACTCAGAAACCAATTAACAAAAATTACTCATTAGAAAGGTTACAGAAATGCACAACAAAATACTCACCCCATCAATGTCAGTACTCTATTCAGTGTCAGAGTCTGAGCTGTCAGGTTCAGCACGACGAGTATGTTCTTTATTACAAACTGCCTCTCTCCATTTGATAGCCCTATCAAGTAGATCATTTGGAATAGTCCAGGAAGCGGCTTTGCCAACTAACTGTTTGGTCATCATAATTGCACTAACTGTCCCGGTTTTCAGCTTGTTACGCAGTCTCGTTTTCATATGCGACAGGACAGAGAACTGTCGCTCTGCAGCAGCGCTTGAATGAGCAAGACAACAGAGGTGCAACATAAAGGTCACCAGATCAGCAAACTTTTTTTCGCCAATACCATTCTTTAAATGCAAAATACTCTTCCAGAAAGCAGATGATTGGTCAAACAGATCTTGACCAAGATCAGCTCGGCTCAACCTAAGCTCTTGAAGCTGACGGTTAATGTTTTATCTCTTACGTTCTACAATCATTGCGTTGCTTCCCAGCAGCGTAGAAAAGCGCACGAGAATGCGAATAATGCTCACCTCTTCAGATCCGAGTGCAACTCTGGGGTCCAAAACCTTGAGATCAGACAAAATTGGGTCTTTCCAGCTTATTCTTTGTCTCATCTGCTTGCAGAGCTCCACTAATAACCTCAGACAGTTGACCCTAAAGGCTTTGAGTGAGTCCTAAGTAATCCTTCATCTACTTTCCTCCAGGTAACATTCGGTAATGGTGCCTAATGTCATGTCATCCAGTTCAAGATAGTTTGTGGGAACCAGATCTATGGAGAAAGGTGATTTCGCTACCAGAATTAAGCGTTTTATTACGAACATTCGGATTAATATTGCGTACGTTGTACTGAAGCTGCTCACCAGCCTATGGATTCTTGTGTCACTGCTCTTAAAGTCAGTGTTTAGGGAGTTGATAATCCCAAGAACGTGGGCGAGAAAATAGAGATAGGCCTTCATGACAGTATTGTTTAAAGCGTTGTATATTTTGAGTGCCTTCTCCTTGCTCGCATCGTCTGCAGCGCTCTCGCCTAAGGCGTGACTACTGTAAAACAATAACAAGGCATTCAAGGTTTCTAATAGCCGTCTGAGGGCTGATTCAAAGCTGAGCCATCTCGTAAAAACCACTGATAGCAACTGTTTTACTTCAATTTTAGCGAACTTCTGGTGGTCACGAAATTCTCCAATCCTCTTGGGACTATGGTTAATGTAGTGTATTGTATCATGCACAAAGGACTCTAACCAGTCTGGCAAGGTTTTAGATGCTGCTGAAGCACAGAGCGCCAACGAATGGCTAGTGCACCCGACAGTGAAAAGAGACGGCACTTCGATTTTAAAAAGGGCACCAAGCCCACGATGGGCACCTGTGTTGACTGAGGCCTTTTCATTGCCAATACCAAGTAAATTATTAACCAGAATGTCATTGTATTTTAAATGCTTGTCAATAAGTTCTTTCTGTCCCTTGGCTGAAGCATCTTTCACTTCAAGTAAACCAAGAAATTCTTCTTTGACGTCATCGCTACTATTCTTGTAGCGCGTCATTATACATAGAGACTTCGTCATGCCTCTATCTGTTGTTTCATCAACAATAATTGAAAAAGGACTATTTTTCAGTTCCTGTGCTAATTTCTCAAGTCCATAGGGCCCAATGACCACTTTTATTATTTCACTTGCCTTTGTACGCTTTACTTTTACTCCATTAGCAATTTTAGAGTCGGGAAAAATTTCCCTTACTAAGGGTGTCAATGTATCAGCTTTTCTGAGAGGGATACCTTCTGATGCTATCCACGCAGCCAATTTTACTTCAGCTATCGCAATCCTGCGAGCTAGCCTCATCTTGTTTCTAAGTTCTTCGTTGGATTCCAAAACTTGCTCAATCTGAACCTGACCCCTCTTTCTTTGTACAGCCAGAATGTGCTTATTCGTTTTAGCATGATCTCTGACATTTGACAATCCTCCCCTTATGTCAACGACACAAAATTTGCAATGCACTCTCAAGGGATTTGAAGCAGATTTCACAACAAACTCACTGACCTCTGGGTCACTTTTCCACTTCGTCAAAAACTTGTTTTCTTTTTTTTTGTATGTACACTAGTTTCCTTAGAATTATTCTTTGAGTGGTCATATCCACTATCACTTTCAGAGCTGGACAACATTTTGGATCCTTTACTTCTAGCTTTCCTCACTGTAACATCCAAATCTTCATCTGACTTCTTTAATTCCAAATAATTCTCTTCATCAGCGCTAATCTCTGAACATGAGCTATCTTGGACCTGCACTCTGAATGTTCTTTTCTCACTTTTGTTCCTCACACTTTCTGGTACTGGAAGACCCGAACTTTTCTTTCTCACTAATTCTAATATCTGATGACCAGAGCTTGGACTACCTTCGATGTCACTCTTTCTTTTCTTACTACTGGCTGTATTTTGATTTTCAGGACCTGAGTTACTGCCACAGTCTCCTTTGTTTCCACAGTCAATGCTGGTTGTCTTGAAGAAATTTGTAATATGACGCTGGCTCATGATCTCCTTTCAATTTCTCTTCAGCCAGATCTAAAAGAATGTACCAAGTTAAGACCACCATGTTGATTATTTTCTTCTAAACTAATCCTTTTCACCGATTTTTCTTTTCTGTGAATTAATAGGAAAAAAGACATTGTTTTTGTGATGAAAATAAAGAGTGAAGTTGAAACTTAAGACGATCAAAAATTATTACCCCTCGATCCATGCCTTTGTAGAATTGATTAGCGCTTTACTGAAAGCAAAAAAAAGCAAAAAAGCCAAATTATCCTTTAACAACTAGATTTATTGCATGCACAGCGTGATATAATTAGAAAACAAATGTTTTTGCGACATAAGTTTAAAACAATACTTAGTAACTAATAGGAAATTCTTCTTTATACTGTTTTGTTCCATGCTTTCAATAAAGTGCTTGTCAATTTTAGAGCAGCATGGATTGACGGGTGATAATGTTTGTTCTAGTACACCTGACAGCCCTTTCCCCATGGCTGGGGAGGGGGGTTTTAAACCTGGAACCATAGCTATTTGACATTTGGATGATTTTGAACAAAATGGCTAACTCAAAATTTGAATTTAAAGCATTTAAAAAGGTGTGGGAAGGGGGGTTGCCTACTGTCTGATTACTCTTGACTTTTGAAAATGGAGCTAGAACTTTCAGTTTCAATCGAATGAGGCCTGTCTGAAGTCTATACGATTATCCCTTCGACAAAAACCTTAAATATGAACAATGGACAGCTTGTATAACTTACAGCCCTTGCCCTGGGGGCAGTGGAAGGTTTTGTGCACCCCCCGAAGAATAATTATTATAATCACTTCACCTCTTGACTTTACTTGCTATTTTTTATTTATTTCTGGTAGATTTTGAATAATGTCGGGAAATCATGGAAAATTCCCTTTCCCAACGAAAAATTCCTCGATAGAAAGATCCGCCCGCAAAGCCTATATGAACACTATTCTATATGAACTTATATTTGTTCGATATGAACATTTCGGTTTAAACAAGAGTTGCTAGGAGGGTGAAGGTGGGATTCGATATAAAATTCCCTGGGCTGTATCCATGACTTTTGTTTGGGAGGGGGTTATTTTTGGTGGGGGACAAAAATTTTTGAAAAACATCAAAAATACGAAACTGATACTTCATCTCTCTTGATTTCTGGGACTACTTCTGACCCATGCTGTTATTATGAGAATAAAGAGTGAAATTAAACCCCAAAATGAGCAGAACTCATTCCTTATAGGAGGGGGACTTCCCCTTCCTCATCCCCACCTCCATCTCATGGTTTTAGAAACTTCAGAGGATGCTCATTCGATCAGATATTGAGAGTTTTGTCCTTTTTATAAGTTAAACGTGACTTGAAACCAACCAGCCACGGGAGGGCTGGTGGTGGGTATTTTTTTTTTGGGGGGGAGGATGGGGGTATTTTCCGACAGTGCCAGGGAGGTGACATTAAACATAAACAAACATAAAAAAGGAGAAATAAATCTAACTTAATGGTTTGTGATGTCTGATTTTCTCTGTTTTTGTGACAAAAAAAGAGCTTAGTTGTGAATCATCTAGACAGGGTCTTATATCATGACGTTAAAAAACAAAGAATTCCAACAGGGTTGAATATATAAATATTCTAACTTGCGTTTTACCCAACGATACTGCCTCATATTTGTAGAATGCTGAAAAACTGAGTATTGTGGTTCAGTTGCACGAGGGTTCAGATACACGAGGGTTCAGCTGCACGGAGGTTCAGTTGAACGGTGGTTCAGCTACTCGGGGGTTCAGTTGAACGGGAGTTCAGCTGCATGAGGGTTCAGGTGTAGGGGGGTTCAGCTTCACGGGGGCCAGGTGCACGTGGGTTCAGTTGACAAGGGTTCAGTTACACGGAGGTTCAGTTTCACGGTGTTCTGTTGAACGGGGGTTCAATTGCATGGAGTTGAGTTGCAAGGGGGTTCAGTTGCACGGTGGTTCAATTACAGGGGTTTAGTTGCTTGGGGTTTAGTTAAACGGTGGTTTAGTTATACGCACACCGTTTATCTCACTGAGACTAAGCTAATTATCTCCAAATACAGACAGAGAAACCGGTTTTACACAGATCAAGAACATAGAGTGTGGTCGCTATAACACTTAAGTACCGAAATAAATGTAATTAAAATAACAAAATTAAAACAGTTAATAATAATTAAGAAAAATTGTGAATTCTTTATTATTCTGGTTTCCACTGTCTTTAATTTATCTTATTGTTCATATAAGAACTGTTCATATAAAAATTCACTGTTAGTAAAGAAGCATTGAAAGCATTACATAACCATACTCCAACGATTTAAGTGGGAACCTCAGTTAAGTTGGCAATTGATCTTGAGAAAAATTTTAAATACTTTTGAAGAAACTTTCTCTTTCCATGATAAATTTCTAAAAATCAAAAGGACCGGAAACGTTTACTACGAAATTAAAAACAAATAAAGCAATCAAAAGAATAAACAGGCCTAATTCAACATATACAGCGTTCCCATTTCTAATGTTCCATTTTCACCATAATAACAGTATATTCCCTACCCAGCTTAACCTAACCTTTCTAACCTTGCCCAAATAAATACCCCATATTAGGTTTTATATTTCCCATCAGATTCAGCGTATCAGAGAATCCTACTATAAAGGTTTCAAGCTCCTATCTGCAAAAATGTGGAATTTTTTTTTTTTCGCCAGAAGAAAGATAAAAGATGCGTGTTTATTTGTTAGTTTTTGTTTTTGTTCTTTGTTTTTTTTGTTTTTTTTTTCAGGGATGATTGTACCGACCGGAAACTAAAAGTTCTAGCGAACTTTATAAGTGACCTAAGAGATTAGAGGGCAACTAGTCCCTCTAACCCGCGCCCCTTTTTTCTCAAAATCGTCCCATCAAAATTTTGGTTACTTACGTGTTAGCCCGACGACAATCACGAATTTTGCTGCTAAAAACTGGTTTGTCATACAGTGTACATAAACAATTAGCTTAGGTTCACTGAAATAAACTACGTTGAAGCTGTTTTTATTAAATATTTAATATATAGAGATGGTATTTTGATTGGGTTAGGTATTTAACATAATGCGTTCTGGTCTGGGCTGCCCCCTTTCATTGTTCTTTGTTGTAGTTTCCGTTATTTTGTTACTAAAGTAT